>BGPR01000087.1:1537802-1619126 GCA_013235015.1 Araneus ventricosus | reverse complement strand
TTTGTAGCAGGAGGGTCCAAGATGTGTACAATTGCAATGACAGATTCATTTAAGCATTATTGTTATTTGAAACCCTTTGACATTTCCTTAATTGTGTAAGTGGTTTTCTTCGTTTTTTTTTGTTGTGGCTTTTGTATGGTTGAGATCTCCATTAACATGCTTCCTTGCTTTGGAAGGCTCCTATCTTTGACTAAAATCATTGCACTGTTACTTTTGCAAAAAGGTATAAAAATAAAAGAAATAAAACAGAATTCAGTATATGATACATTATTATAATTTATAAAGAGCTTACTTTACACAAAAGAACTAAGTGTGTAATGAGCACTTTACATAATTGCACGAAGCAAAAGAAATTATTTGTCCTTATTTTTATTTATTTTTTGAGCTAATTTTATGAAAAGGCTATTAAATATAATTCTTCTCAGACTTCTGTTGGGTGAATGTTGCATCTCAGTGATGTTCAGGTGGTAAACATGTTTTAATGTCTAATTTTGTATTTTCTGATGCCCCTCATGATGTGTTAAACTTGTTTGTTAACTTTTAATGTAACTGATTTAATAATAATTTAATATTCTTTTTTCTTATTTATATGTACTGAATTATAAATAATTATTATAGTGTAATATTTTCATCATTTTGCATGTTCTGATGTTTTAAAACGTCTTTCGCGTATAAATTATGGTACAAATTTTTTGCTAATATGATTTCAGTCTTTTTGCTTTTTTGCCAATCTCATCCCTGATATGAGATTACATTTAGCAAAATGATGGATTAGCACAAGAGGGGAGCTGACGCCGTAGTAATTTTTTTAAAAAATTCAATTTAGATTTTTATTTATTTAATTTTAAATGGTAAATTCAGGTTTTTTCCCATTTAAGCGAATTTTTTTTTTTTTTTGATGTTTTATTTCATTTATTTCTCTTTATATATTGTCCATTTTGAGCCGTATTGAAGGAAGTTTATTGGAATGAAAAGTTGCTTTTTTTCTTTTGCAAACTATTCGATTCCATTCATGTGACAGAATATTATGCTTCTATGTTTTAATTTATAAACATCAGTAAAAAATCGTTTTCTTACATTTTTTTTTTCCTCTGCCTTTTTGTTTTATTTTGCAACATATATTTTTATTGAGATTTTGGTGGTCATAAAGATTTTTTAAGTTTATAATTTTAATCGGAAAAACCTGAAAAATTCAGTACAATAAAATTGTTCATTGTAAAAATGTATTAGTTATTTTATGGTTTATTGTTTAAAAGTTTTAAATAAATGTTCTTTTTCAAACATTTTGCTTTTTTATTCAAACCATACTGACTTGAATAAATACTTAGTACGGGCAATGTGCAGGTGATTTGTTTTCCCTATGATTGATGGGCTACCTCCAAATAAAGTCAGGGAAATTTTTTATAAAACCTGGAAAAGTCAGGGAAACTGAAACAGCAAAAACGATGGCCACTCTGGTACTTTGTGAAAAGCATTAGCAATATCATTACCAGTGCTGCCAGATAAATTTTCACTCCACAAGACACAATCACAATATACTTGTGTAGTATTTAAGTTGTAGACCTTTAATTTTTCTCGGGTAAAATAAAGAACTAATATTAGCATGTTGAGTCGTTATTTCATTTTGTAAGTCAAATAACAATACAAGCAAATCTTCGTTTTTCTTCTCCTCATTCCTAACTTCTCGCATGTTCATTTTTTATGTCATCTGTCGGTTTTTGAGTTTGTTTCGCCACTTTGAATTTCTCGCAAAGTTCACATCTGTCGCTTTTTGGGGAGTGAAATCCAAGGTTAAACTCCGTGTCAAAAATTCATTAGTACATTGATTTTCTAAGTGCAGTTATTTTTTCGGTGCAACACTGTTGGAAGTTCAATTCATACATCTTCTCAATACTGAGGTGAGAACCCAGATATTCTCTTTTTGTATGTGCCCTGCAGTAATGGGACTCCACTATGGGGAAAGATTTTATGTGTTCTCTTACTAAAATTGGGTCTCCTTTGGGTACTCTTCTACTATTTCCATTCTTTCCTCTTTGGTTCCTGGGTTGGTTTCTACATTTTTAGTTGAATGTGCAGTGTATACTGGCTTTTGTGATATAGAATGTTCCTAAGTAGAAAGACTTACATACCTTATTTTTTCTCCCTTCACAAAAAAAAAAGTATTTAAAGAAAGACTTCCTTCTTGAGGGCTTAATTTTTCTTTTATTCTTCTCATTATCTTCTTCATCTTCTATCCAATCATCATCTTCTGCTTCGACTCGGTGTTCCATTCTCAATCTCTCTGGTTTTGCCGTTAACAATTGATACGTTGTGTTAATTAGAAAATGCCTTTTTTCTGTAGCTGTGCCTAAGGAATAATATGAATCATGAATATCTGAGTGCTGAGTCTGAAATATTTTCCACGCACTTAAATTTACATTGCAAATTACAGTTTTTCACTGTTTTTACTCTTCTATCTGGCACATTTCCCCCCCCCCCCTTTTGCTTATGTAAGATTTGGCTGTTTGGTGAACTATTTTGCTTGCATTACACTTCCATTTCATAGGATTAGCCACATTTTTCCTAGCTTTCTTTGGGGTTTGGTCACGTTCTTGTATTCTAAAAATAATAAAAAAATAATTCATACCGAATTTGGAAACAAATCTTTTATGGTAGGGCACTTATTATATAGTCTGAAGGGGGTTTTATTCTTAAATCAAAAAATGTTCCTTTTTAAGATGACAAGAATAATAAAAACTAACACGTTATGATGGTAAAATATTTAACAGATAAAAACAAACTTAAATTATAAATTAAAAATATAGTGGCTGGAGTAACTTTCACCTTTATAAAAGTTTTTTTTTTTTTTGTTTCTCTTTTATTCATTTTTCTCTTAAAGCCGCAGGCCTAGTCTATTCCAGGCGGCACATCAAAGATTTACAACAATACATAGTTGTAAATAAATATAGCTATCACAAAATTAAACTTACTCGTTATTCTCTGTGTTTGGAACATCAATTTGTAATTTGTCTTTGATTTCGGCTGAAGTTTCATAATAATTTATATTAGATTGATTTGGCTTGGGTGATGGCACTTCGTTAAGCGTTAAATGCCTTTTCTTCTTCCAGTTACCAAAAAAGATAAAAATAAGGTTAGCTGGTAATAAAGGGCTCGATTAGAAATAGCATGCTAACAGTGTAGCTTTATATTATAGTTTATGCAATATAATATGCGTAAATATTATTCTCTTTAAAAATGCCATATTACAAAATAATTAAATATTACAATAAAGATACTTACCTCAAACTCTGAATGAAACTGTCATCGCTGCTCTTGCTTGATGTGGAATGGACGAAATCGATTTCATTACCTTTGTTGCTGAATAAATTAGGGAAACCTTCTAGATCACCCATCTTATTTTCCATGTTGCTATGTTAATGAATTTAACTTTGCTTTGTTTAAAACAGTACACAAAACTTTTATAATGAATGCAAATCCGTGTTAGTGCTCAATCAAACAATCATAGCCTGCTAGACTAATGATACAGCTGATTAGTGGTCAAAATTAAAACAGATAGAACCTTCTCAAACTGAAAACTATAAATGTCATCTGCAGTGATAGAACCTTCTCACATAGAAAACATAGATAGAACATTGTCAAACTGAAAAGTATAAATACCATCTGCAGTGATAGAATCATGGTACAGGAGTAGTTCGTTTATTTACCACTAGAATTCAACTAGAGGTAGTTCATTTTATAGATGTAACTTAGTATAAACTCATAATCTCATTTTTGGTGGAAATGTCAGTTAGAACCTTGTCAAACCAACAGAGCCAATGGTCTTGTTGCATGCTGAATCAGACGTAGTGTGTCAAACATCCTCCTGCTTGTGTAGTACCCATGTCCACCGACTCACCCATAGGGTTTATAGTCCACAGGGATGTTTGGAGAATAATATCCCTCATGTTGCTTCAAAACAGGATGTTATTTTAACTGAACCAAATTATCAAGATTGCCTGCATTGTGCTAGTTTTGCTATGGTCAAATATGTGTACTCCCAAAATGTCAATTCTTTTACTAATCAAAATTTCTATTAGCATGTTTAGTTTTTGCCTTTAAACCAATAGAACATTCTCTTGAAAGAAATATTTCAATTTAGAAAGTATATGGTGCATGTTCATACACTTAATTTTCTTTTATGTACTAACTTTTGTCCTTTGATGTTCATATATTTTTATTGCAGATATAGCCATACTTTTATTCTTTACAGTATCAAACAATGTTAAATGCCAACCTGCTTAGTTCTTCATTTCTGTTCTTCGTAGATGTTTATGTATTTTATATAAGATATATATACTGTTCAGTATTAACTTTTAAATTCTTATGTATAGGTCTTCTTTGTTATCCGCCTACATTCTGTTCAAGCAGCTGCAAGTTTGCCACCCATTAATGATCCAGATCCTTTTATTAATTGTGATATGATGGATGGCCGTGATGCATTCCTAACTCTTGCTAGAGAAAAACATTATGAATTTTCTTCCTTACGACGAACAAAGTTCTCTAGTATGGCTATGTTGTATGAGTTGCATAACCAAGGACAAGATCGATTTGTATATACTTGTAATAATTGCAAAAACAACGTGGAAACTAGGTATCACTGCACAGTATGTGATGTAAGTATTTTCATGCTACTTTTATTGATTAAATTAAACCTAAGAATGGGAAGAGTTGTAATGTGATGAAATTAAAATATTTCTGTTCGTCACTTTGAGATTTTTGCACATTGAGTTGAATGAACTGTTTTCCCTTCACTTAGTGTTGTTTCTCATTATTGTTTGAAGAGGTATGCTTAAAAAAAAAGGTCTTAAAATTAGAGATTTAAGAAACAAACTAAGCAATAAGGCTAAGGTTAGGGATCCCTCCTCCCACACCATTATATAAATATTGTCTTCATTTAGCATTGTTTTTATACTTGCTGACATGATTAATTCTCCAGTTGCTTTTAGGATATTTACTGCCTCATTAGTTTTTGCTTTTTAATTGTGAAGTGATGCAAGCAAAATTTTTCCTTCAGATTTTGGAGCGCTATTGGAAGTGCAGTTTCATTCATTCATTTGTTTTTATAGATCTGTCTATTTTCATGTTTGAAGCAATGAATGCATATTTTCTGCCTTCTAGAAAATTAATTCTCACATCATTAAAATATTTGTTTTGTAATGTGGAAATTTTGCTTGCAAAATTAAGACAAGGGAGGGCGAGACTTGTATTTGTGAAACATGGGTTGAGGTTGCAAACTGTGGTTGTTTCATTGTTATGTTTTTAAATAAACTTTATTATTTGTGTTGTCGAAGTTGTTTTTTTCAAAGCAAATGCTTTTTTTACTACTGAAAATGTCAAGAATTGCTATTCTGAGCTTTCAAGTATGTTTAATTATATATATATAATTATTTTCCATTACAGGATTTTGATCTTTGTGTCAACTGTTTTGACAAAGATGGTCATAACCATAAAATGGAAAAATTAGGCTTTGGATTAGATGATGATTCTTCCACCTGTGATCAGAAACAAACAAATCCTCAGGAATCCAGACGATTATCTATTCAACGTTGCATACAATCCCTTGTACATGCTTGTCAGTGCAGAGATGCTAACTGTCGTCTACCTAGTTGCCAGAAGATGAAAAGAGTCGTTCAGCATGCCAAAAGCTGTAAACGGAAGACTAATGGTGGCTGTCCTATTTGTAAGCAGCTCATTGCATTGTGCTGCTATCATGCAAAACATTGTCAGGTAAAGCCTTTTGATACAATACTTTTTTATCCAAATTGAATAAAATAATATAAGTACATGAACTGAAAACTGTACCATCATCATTAATTCATGTGCAGGCTCTAACCCTTTCTGGTTGATGCTTCCACAGTGGCGGTATTTGCAAGTTGTCGTAGAAGTTGGTGCCGCCAGCCTGGTGGCATGATGTCATTCATGATTGCCTGCCCCACAGCACAGAGACCGAAGCTAGCGATAATAATAGTAATAAAAACACCCTCGTGATGCTGCATTCAAATGTTTGAATTAACTTACAGATATTGATATTTATGGATCTCTTCAGAGAGGCTAATAGGGCTTTTTTGCAAAATATCACACTTTGGAAAATTACAGAAATTAAAAATTTATGTATTATAAGTTCTATTAAACACAACAAATCAGTTTCAATAAATTCTGTGTGTTTTTATAACCATACATTGACTTTAAATCTCGTACGGAAAAGTAACTGCAAAATGCTAAATTTGCTCCGACCTGCTGGTACTCCCAACATCGAATTCTGCCGACCACAAAGGGTTCATTGTTATTTCTTCTGTTTTATTAATTATGTCGGTAGCCTGAATTTAAAGGAAATTAAAATTTGTAACATACAATTAAAATAGTATATTTCTTCCCAGAAGTGGTTTTAATACATTCTGTGTTTATCTACTTAGTTAGTTTTATCAGTTATGCAATTCCGAGGATTGTATGATAAAATTGAAAAAGTTTTTTACTATTGAATAATACATGCGAAATATAGGAGAGATAATAATACTCTTAGAAAAAAAAATAGGCACCAATCTATAAATTGGAGAAAGAAATGTTTATTTCACAGTTATGTGAGTAATTGCATCAAAATTAGAAAATGAAAATTGATTGAGAATCGCTTTAAAAAAAAAAAAATCAGAACTAACATTTCAAACTCTCAAGTTGGTTGGATTTTCATTTTATTTTTTGTGCAGTTTTTATTTTTAATTTCATGAAAATGTATTGATTTATTCTTGTGAAATAATTATCTTTTAATCTGCATCACCCCTAGTAATGGTTATCTCTATGAAACCTATTCTGAAAGTTTTCTCTAAACAATGGTAATTAAGTTTGATTTAAATGTCTTTCTTCATATCAGAGATTATTAAAAATCCATTGGCAAGAATGTTTTGTTTTGAACGCTTATGCATTCACAGTTTGCCCTTGATATGAATAACTGCAGGGGATTTTTTGGAGATGTTTAATTAACATGGGGCTTTATTCCTGTTTCTCAAGGGATGATTTATGCAGACATTGCATATTTGTTGGAATATTGCTTAAAATCTCATCGTGGACAGTGAAAGTTGCTTGAATAATCTCAAAGAGTTGTATTATCTGTATAATGATTCCTAAGTAAAAATTAATAATTTACCACCACTCTTTTTGTTGACAGCTACTGTTGCTAAATGCCCATCAGGGGAAACATCCCTTCCAATTTATCTCTCAATTTTAATCTATCTGATTGTACCTAATAGTTAATCTTTCAGCCCCCATTTATATGATTAATCAGTTATTTATTAATAATAATCGATTTATCACATTGATCGTAACATATCCATACCTTGTCCGAGATGACTATGTAGTTCCATTAGTTATGTAATAAATGATTTCATACAGTTAAATGCATTTTTTTTCTATGTTTACCAAAGTATTGTTGTGAAAGCTTTGCTCTGAACACAAACAAAAACAGTAAAGTGGAAGTTATTCTGCTTATGTATGTTTTGCTGTTTCAAATCCTGCTTAGTTTTAATTGCACTGCTTTTCCCTTTGATATATTATTAATTAACCTCCATGTGGTTGCTGTATGACCCCACTAAATTTATCTCTATACTTTTCATATTATCAGAAATTGCATTTCTAGAAAGTTTAAGGTATTTGCTAATGTTCTGATCTTTGTCATATTTTGAGAATAATCTTTCTTAGGTGGTGATATTTTGATCTTTGTATTAAAAAATTGGGAAACCAAACTTTATTGTGGTTGTAAATGAAGTGGCCACTAATTGGAATTATTAGCACCAGTTAATGTTGGATGTTATTTACATCTAAACTGAAGAGTAAAACTTGTCTCCACATGTATTGGTCAATGCTCTAATAGAATTGATAATTTCTTTGCAAACTGGTCGTTCTTATAGTAAATAAGTTTAAAATGTTATTGTTCCTATTAAAGTAAGTTTGCTGTTTAATGCTCTTTTCTCAGTAGATTAACCCAACAAGATGTAGGTCAAGAATTGCATTTTTTACAAAAAATTCGAACTCGAGATTTTGACGAATCTCCACGTTTTAGACCTCCCCGAGTCCGAAAAACACAAATTTGGAATTATGTGTGTCTGTGAACACGATAACTTGAAAACTATTAGTGCTACGGGGATGAAATTTGGTATGTGATCTTGACACATAATTTGTAGGTTCCTATCAAATTTTGGAGAAAATCTGTCTATGGGAAGTCTGTCTGCGTTCATGTGAACACTATAACTCAAAAACTTGAATAGCTAGATGGATAAAATCTGGTACACAGTTTTATCATCAGGAATCTGTCAAACAGTTGACTGTCTGTTGATCTGTATAAACGCATACTTCTAAAGATTATAACTTTAATAAATAAAAATTGGTTTGGGGCCTGCTAACATTAATTGTAGAATCCGTGCCCAATTTCCATTTCAATCAGTTCGAAAAAAAAGTTGTTCAAATGGCCTATTTGTCTTTTCTCATCACACAATGATGCAAGGCCTTAATTGCGCGATTCACTTGTGCTAATCCTTTTCTTCTACCCACACCTTTTGCCTCCAAGCTTCCGATTCCCAATCTTTTTCCTCCAATGCATTAGGGACGCTTGTTCGTTTTACTGCCTTTTAGCTTATTTTTTCTCCACATGTGTTACAAGAAGGTTTAGTGGAGACCACTCCCGTTGATTTGGAAAAAAAATTGCTCCTGTCATTAGTGATTCATAATGGAACAAAATAAGCATATGTTATTGTAGTCAGTTCTTTAATTATTTTTTTTAGTTCCATTACTTCTCTTTATATTATGAAGTTTTAATGAATATTATGAAGTAAATTCGGAAAGAAGTGTAACTATATTATGAAGTAAATTTGTACAACCTAAAAAAAAATTTACAAAATCCCAAATGACAAGTTTTTCAGTAAATTCCTTATTATCGTAATCATAAACCAACTTGCTGCATATAAAAAATATGCATCTATCAATAGGTATGCTAATACTGGCATGTATCACCAGTGGCTCTCAACGGGCCATTAAGATGCTGCCAGACTGAGAGAATCGCAAATTGCTTTACTCGAGTTCAACATGTTATAGTAGCTATTTTGCAAGGAAAACATGCGTACTTGGATGTTAGACATATCCCTTTTAGTCATATTTGCTTAATCATTTTATTTTCATTGCTAATATTAAAAAATATTTAAATTTATAATAATCACATTTGATACTTGTAAAAACATACTGGGAATTAAAATAACTTTCTTGTACATATCCTGCCAAGTTCTTCAAAATACACACACACACACACAAATCAATTGACCCATTGTTTTTGAGAAAAATGCAAAAATTATACTATAGATCTAAATTTTCTTGTGCAACATATAATAATACAACATTTTTTAAAGACTATTTAATTATGCTTATTTAATACTAGCCGCTTACAACGACCAGCTGGTTCGCCTTTCCTATTAGTTAAAATGATTCAGTTATATCAGTAGATTTTGAAATTAGCAAGTTGTTTTAATTAGTTATTTTTATATTTTACATTAATAATTTAAAACTAAAGCTATCCAATGAAGTAATTTCCAATTTAAGTTTCTGATCATAATAAACTGTTGGCCTTGAAAGACGATAGATAAAACTGAAGATTTCAACAAATGAATACTATAAACCAAGTGAAACGTTTAAAATCTTGGAATTTTTAGATGCTTTTTGAATGAAATAGCTCCAAAATAAAAAATAAAATTCAAATGCATCCAGAATAAAATAATAGATCATTTTCAGTTACATCAAGTCAAACTTCAAAGTTTGTCAGTAGGTAAATGAAATCTAATTTTGACAGAATGTAGATGAATGCAATTATGTGCTGCCGCTTTTCAAATATTGCTTTGAACTTCTTGTAAAATTATTGAAGCAATTTGAAAGGCATTTTAATTTCAAGTAAATATGTTACAGTCAATGTAATTTCAAATCTGATATTTCAATAAAAATAAAATATTATTTGAAATATAATTATGTGTGATATCAGAAAACATTTATCTGAGCAAAAAAAATTATTTAAATGTTTTTTAAATGTAATGTTCCATATTCTGTTCTGTTCTATTTGTGTATTCTGTGTTTTCTAAATATTGATTTGGCATATAATTGGAATCAATACTAAAAATTTGATAAAACCTCGCAGAAATGTTTTACGTACCAAATTCATTTAAAATGCATTAAAATTTGAATTTTTTTAAATTTCAAAATTTGCTATCCATAATTCCTTAAAAGCTTCATTAAAACCAAAAATGTTCAGAGAAAAAGAAGTGAGATATGAAATTTCCCCTCTCCGAACCCTCTATAACCTGTTTGCTCCCCGTTCTTCCTCTCTACCTTCGTCTCCCCTGTTCGAGCGAAAAGAGAAATGGTCTCCTTGAGCGACTTTGACCACATTTAATGACAATTAAAAACCTTGCGAAATTCAAACTAATTATCGTACAGTACTCATACTAATATCATTGGAAAGGTAATTGTTTGCACTTGAAATTGGTATAAAAATAATTTTCATGCACTAGTTCTTTCGGAAGTTATTGACGGAAAAAATTTAAATTAAGATTTGAATAAAAAATTGGGGAAAAAAATGGCTCCCAGGTGCACATTCCCACCCTCCAAAGTATACCTGTACCAATTTTGGTAGCTAAGTTTAACGGTCTATTCTGTAGAACGACAACAGACACACACAACTTTCTTTTTTATTATTAGTAGAGAAGAAACTTCCTATATATCTCTTATTCAAATTATTAGCCTTCATTCAGGTTTTATGTACAGTATGTGAGACTATTGTTCTTATTTTGCATGCTGACAGTGCAATCATTTGTGAATATTCTAACATGTGCCCTGCCTTTGGTGAGTGCACTGGTGGAATGAGAGATTCAGATGTATTGAATGTGTTGAACAGAGAGAAAGACGGAAGTTGTTGTTTTTGAGCATCTTCCTATTTGAACGTAATTTTGTATGTAAATACTGATATTACTGAAATAAAACACTTAATACATTCATAGAAATACTCTGTTTTTATTTGTATTTAAGCATATCTTCAGTGCAGCTGGTAGCAATACTTCTTATTTTGCATTTTTTTAAAACCATTGGTTCTTGAAGTATCGTACTTGGGTTAGTTTTTCTGTGTATTGTATGAGAATTCTCTCTTGCAAGCCTGGTTGGTTGGTGTTTAATGGCGCAAGAGCCATTTTTGGCTAAACTGCGCCAATCAAATGGTAAAATTCAACACATTGGTGCTAAAATTTTAAAATTCAATGGAAATGTGAAAAGGAAATTGGTTGAAATGATCCAGCTTGCAAGCCTGTGTTGAACAATTGTTTGGCTGTAGCTGATGATGTGATCCAGTCTAATCTTAATTTTTTAAAATTAGGAACTGTATTGTTAGTGAGAGAAGTATTGAAACCTTCATTGGAATGTTTTCTAAGTTTTGATCTTTACTAAAAAAAAATTTTTTAAGACGTTTTTGTTTATGAGTGTATCCAATTTGTTTTCTAATCCAATTTATATATTTTTCTAATTGATAGGAAGCCAAGTGTCCAGTTCCCTATTGTTTGAACATTAAGCATAAGCTAAGGCAACAACAACTGCAACAAAGATTACAGCAGGCCCAGATTCTTAAACGACGTATTGCCACTATGCAAAATCGTGGAATGTCGGGTTCAGTGCCATCATCCAGTCCTGGGAACTCTAGCACAACAAATCAGCCTTCCCCTGGTGCTCAGTCTCACACCTCACCTCATCCTCCACAGCCAGGAGTAGGCATGAAACCATCTACAGGACCTCCAGTTGGTGCTTTACAAGCTGTTCAGCAAGTCCAGGCAGCAGCTGCCAGGCAAACAGCACCACATATGGTTACAACTGCAGTAAATTATGGTAAAGGCAATCCTGTTGTAAGTCCACCTACTCCAAGTCCTAATTTAATTGCCACACAACAGCAGATGCAAGCTCAAATGCAAAAGCCTATTACACCGATGTTACCTGGTGTGCCTAATCGTATGCTAGGAATGGGAAATGTTGCATGTTGGGGTGAAAACTCTAATTACACTCAAAATCCTCAACCACATCAAAGTCCTCAACCTCAGCCTCCTCAGCCAATGGGACTAAGACCACAATCTCAACTTATGGGGCCTAGTGGAATGTCTAATTCTATGGGTAATACTGTGACAACTATTGGGCCACCCCAGGTAATGCCCAACCCTCCTGGACCATCTTTGAACATGCCTAGGCCTACTACTCAAGCATTGCAACAGTTACTTCAAACATTAAAATCACCTACTTCTCCTCAACAACAGCAGCAAGTGCTAGCCATTTTGAAGTCTAATCCTCAACTTATGGCTGCTTTTATCAAACAAAGAACTGCTCAACAACAACAACAGCAGCAACAACAACAACAGCAGCAGCAGCAGCAACAACAACAGCAGCAGCAACAGCAAATGTTGTTAAATGAAAATAATATGATTGGTCCTCCACCTCAACCTAATGTTTGGTATAAACAACAGCAGCATTTAATAGCTATGCAAAGGCAACAACAACCTAATCAGTTTCCTCATCCTCAGCCACCTATGTATGCTCAACGTCCAAGGATGCCTATGCCAATGAATTTTGGTCACCAGCAGGGATTTCAGAGTGACAGTTCTCAGTTCCAGTTCCAACAACAGCCCCAACAGATTCTTATGCAGCCTCAAATAAAACAAATGGCTTCCCCCACCCATCCCCCCATAAGTCCTCAACAAGGCATTCTTAACCATCCTCAAGGACCAGTTCCATCCCCTTCTCAGCAACAATTAATGCAACAAGTGAGATCTCCTCCACCAACTGCTGCACAATTAGCACAAGCTGTTCGTTCACCCCAACCCATAGCATCACCAAGGACTCAAGCAAATACTCCTCAAAATCAACCAATTCCTTCTCCTAGGCAACAGCCCACACCTTCTCCTCACTATCCTGCACAAACCCAGTCTCCTCACCCAAGTCTTTCTGTTGGGACCTCAGGACTAACTGGTCCTGATCAATTGACTACAAGCAACGACATGATGCTTACACATCTTGCAAATTCAGTGTCTTCACATACTAGTATAGCCAGTCAGCTGCAAAGTCCCTTAAATCAAGAACTGGGACTTTCATCTAGGGACAATATAGACTTGACTCATTTGACTAGAGAAGAGCAACTTGATAAATGTGTTGAAAATTTATAACGAAATTCTGTTTTCCTCTCTTTATATCATTTATCTTACTTTCATTTGGCTAAGCAAAAGGCCCTGAAGCACCAGGTTTTTGGTCACTTCTACTTTTATATCCAGCTCTAAAGAGTTACTGCTAGTGAACTTGATTAAATTTCTTATTGCAAAGCAAATATAATTTTTGTAATTAAAGAACTTGTATAACTTTATATCTAGTAAAATGTTTTGTACAGTTTAAATATGTTTTGCTTTGCTTAGACCTTAAGCCTATCATATCTTAGTTAAATAATTGTGAATAGCATTGGGTAACTGGCTTAATTTTACCAAAATTTTTTTTATTATTATTGACTGTTTATTGTGATCTCGCAAGGTCTTTGATATAAAATATTTAAATGCTTTTTATTATGTTTGTTTTGTACAGTCATTTGTGAACAAGTAAATTATATAACACGCACATCATATCATTTATTAATAGAAAACATACCTCCTATGTTCATAAAGCTATACCAGCAATGTTTCATTACTAAATGGTAGTTGGATACTTTACTTTTGTGATATATGAAGATGGAATGGACTGACTGCCTGCTATATTTGTGATTAAATATCTTTCTAAGAATCGTCATTTATCATCTCATCATTATTGTGACATTCCAAAAAGGTAACTTCATAATTTGAAATACCAGTTTTTATTAGTTTCAGTAATATGAATGAATTTTTAATTATTCAGATGTGTTGTGTATATATACACATGTATGTCAACTGTGTTCAAAGCTCTATAGACAGACTTGATTGCAATTAGGACTATAAAATTGAAACTTTATAATATACGAAATGCTTTATATTAAATTGTAGTTTTACATGCATTGTTTTGTAACTGTAGATAATGGCGAGGTTAATTTGATATTACAAATCGAAATGCAATTGCTGTTAAAATGTACTATTAATATTTCTCCAATAAGTATATAACTTCATCAGCAGAAAATAATTTGTGCATACTAGCCACTTTAAAGCATTGTAAAACAATAAATGCTTGTTTACTGTACAAATGTGTTCAATATACAAATTTCATCTGTTTCATTGTGAAGCATTCTCTTTTTCTCCATACCCCTTTTCATTTATTTATCCTGTTATATTGCCTTATATCACTGCCTAGGGCTGTTGCAAGAATGTGTTTTTTTTTTTCTTTTCTTTTTTCGGTAAATAATTAATTTTCCTGTTTTCTTTTCAAATTTATTCAGAGTTTTGAGACGCTTTATGTATACATGTGTGTGTATGCTTTTGCACATACTTAAAACTATGCATTGTAAATTGATTCACTTAACCTATAATCATTTTAATTAGAAATTTCATCTTTCTACTTCATTAAAATATTTATGTATACTGAAAGTTAATTTTTTAAATTACAAAGTCATTAAATTCTCAGAGCAATAAGTCATTAAGAAGTACATCATAACTTAAATGTAAATAATTCTAGACAGCCAACCATAAACAGGATAGCTAATTGAGGGAATTTGTTTATTTATTTGCTGATAAAATAGTAATTGGTATGTTATGCATTTAGGCTTTTGTTATGCTTAAAAAGTGAAACCTGAAAACTTGCATATTGGTGGGAGGACAGTTAGAGTAGTGTGAAGTTTTGTTTTTAAAACATATAAGGAATTTCACTTTGAATTATGATTCGAAACATTATAGAATTGACAAGGGAAAGGTTTTTTTTGGTGACTGATTAGTATTTAACTAATAAAATATTTTATTGAAATGAGAAGTGTTATTGCAATAAAATGTACTAACTTTTTTGACGTTACATCAAGATCTGTCTTGAACATTAAAAGGTAGAATAACTTTTGAATCGACCTGTTTTAATTTAGTAAACCAAGTTGTTTAAAATTTGTTGAAGTATCTCATATCGGGGTGGGTGGGTTTACATGAAATCAATATTTTTATTTGTTTTTTTCCCTTAGAATGTATTGCAGGTTCATTGTTTGTTGGAACATAAGAATTAATTTATTTTTTCAGTTTTAAACCTGTTACTTCGTCTTGTGCATTATCTCATTATTCATTGCAATCAGAATTTAAAGCATACATTGATGAGTGAAGTAATATGTGTTGCAAAACTTGTAGTTATAGCATAGAAATTATATTTAGAACATTAAAAAGAAATTTTTATTTATTGTATTTATTTTTTACTTAAAAATTATTGTTGATGTTGAGTGTGATTAATCTGGATATGTTAGTTTGGTTTCAAAGGAATCCTAAGACATAATTTATGGTTGCTTTTCCAAATGTATATTTTTTATTTAAATTGCTCACTGCTCAATGTTTATGTGCATCTTAAAACACTTATTTATATACATATACATGTAAATAAAGGAATGGTTGTATGTACTTTGTTGATATTGTAATTCAGAGAAAAGGAATAGATTAAAAAGAGTTAATTTAAGGTTAGATGTACAAAATTGTAAGTCACCGAGAGAGACAAAATATTATTGAACCTCCCAAAGATATGTACAAATTTAATTATACCCACCTTTGTTAAAATTCATTGACATGTTTTTGGCCAGTGTACACAATATTACCTTTGTTTTTGAGAGTGTGTATATTGGTCAAACATCTCATTGACAGGTTATCTTTGGTTGGGATGAATGTTGCCATTTGTTATACTGTCTCATAATCGCATCTGATTGTACATAGCTATCTGTTATGTCCATGATACAATGTTTTTTGTATATATTGTAAATATTTGTCAGTCATTTTGAAAGAAATCAAGGAATGTTAAATCTTTTTACCATTAAACTGTATTTTGTTTCTCTGTAAAGACCATTTGTGTAATCATTGTACATATGAGCATGTTCAATTTTACAAAGAAAGAAAATCTTGTAAATATATAAATATATATTATATTATATTAGGGAACAGATAATTATCATGTTCAAGTGGTCTTTTACATATGAAAGTGAGAACTGTATTAAGTAGCTGTCATATATATACATAAATATATATATTATATTTCCCCCATCTGAAATTATCACTGCCAGGATGAAATTTTTGTACATAACGGACAACATTAATTATTCATCATATATCCTGCTGCAAGTGATACTTGAGCTACTCATACAGTTAATGACATGTAATAAACTATATTATGCTCTTATTGTTGTTCAGCTTATTGGAATATTGTGTTGTCATCCTTAATAGTGGTGGTGAAAGTTTCATCCAAAAATTTCCACATATAGAAAGTTGATGACCATAATGTGTAGGAGCTCTTCAGTATATTCATGAAGTATTTGTTTTGGGATCAAAAAATTATGTATACATGTGGTGGTATTAAGGTAGGGCATCTATACCATTATGCTGTCTAAAAGCTTAGAGGGGGAGGGTACTTCCATTTTCAACGATTTCATTGGAAACAGTATGTTGCCTTTTTATACTCATTTACCCCATCTTATAGATATAATTCAGTGTTATCTTGAAATGAACCATTTTAAGCGAGAGTAAATTTTCATGACATATTTTTAAAAATAAATCATAATTTAAATTTCTGGTAACTACTTAAATGTTGTGCAGGGAATTACAAACTAATATGAAATCATTCATGGACATCATAATTTTATGTAAAAATTATGTACAATCCATAATCATCATGTTTTCTGGATTCTTGAAACGGCAATGCTTTCCCAAACCAGAAAGTACCATCTAATCTTTGGATGAGCAAACTATTTTAGGTATAAAGAAAGTTTTGGCAGGCCAAAAAATATTTTTTAAAATTCTGTAATACTAATGTGATGAATGAAGCTGTAACTATTTCTAACAGCTGTATTTTGTTACAAATATAGCAGTTTTAAAAGTTCCAAAATTTCTAGTCTATTATTATTTAAATTTGCACCGAGCCAAATTTAACTTCTAAGTAGGCTTTAGTTTGTCCATATCTAATCTTCTCAGATTGTAAAGAAAAAGAAGTAGCAGGGTTCATCAAGCATGCATTAAAATTAAAAAAATATGTTAGAAAATGTTTAATTTTAAAAATTGAAATGAAACACAACTTTTCTTTAATAATTGCTTTGTGAGATTATGTTTTCATTATGTAGCTTACTGGTTCTTTGATATATTTTGGGGAAAAAATGTTACATTGACGATTGCACTGTTAAACAAATTTTTATGCATTGTAATCGGGTGAGCTGTAAAGCAATTTTCCTTTAAGTTTATTATCTACATGGACTATAATAGCAAATGTCACCCCTTGTAAATTTGCTGTATAGTTTTTGATAAAATATCAGGAATAAAAAAAAATTAGCATAGGTTTAAACACAGGTAAAATGCTTATCAACTAATATAAGTTCGTCAGTAATAGATAGCTAAAAGCTGAAATTTTCAAACATGCAAGTTCTGTGCATATTCTATTTCTTCATCTGTAATGTAAGAAAAGGTAAAAGTATACATATTTGAAATATTTTATTGTTGGTAAAACACTCCCAGTTGAAATTTAATACTTTGCTTCACCCTGCTTCTGAATTCTGAAATGGAGTTGCCTGGTTTGAGGCTGCTTTTCACCAGAGATATGCTTTGTCGAGGGTGATTGTGATCCAGATATTTTATCTCCGTATTTATGAAATGTTATCTTTCTCAATTTTTTTTTTGGAGAAAATATAACTTGAGTTTTAGTTATACTGGAGAAAATATAAAATACCCTTGAATGTTACCAGTGGTGGAGGGTGACTTTCATTCCTAGCTGATATAAAGGTTAAATGACATAGCAAATGTAATGTGCCTAAATTAAAGAATTCCCAAGCTTTCATTTTAATCTTTCATACAAAGAAGATTTTAAGTTGTTTATTACATAGCCAAGTTTTAATAAGTTTTTATTATTATTAAGATTATTTTTCTGTCTCTAATCAATCTATTGGCCGGTTGCTCTTTCCACTTTACGTGCCAGTTTGGCTAGTAGTGATGAAGGTTTTGGTTAATGAGGATGCGAATCTGTGAATTACTGTTCATCGTCTTCGCCTATTGCAATTGCTCAGAGGTCTGCAGTAGCCTAGTGGTAAGTTTTCGACTTTGGAGCCGGAGGGTTCCAGGTTTGAAACCAGTTCGTGTATGTTAGCCCTGTTGCATGTTAAATTATACTTAGTGGGCAAACATCCTCCCGTTGTGATGTGCAAGTTTCGAAGAGGTAAGGTGCAAGCTCAAGTGTCCTCCTCATCATCTGACCACGTTCAATATTACGAAGTCCATTGCAAAATAACCCTCGTGTTGCTTCAAAATGGGACATTAATGTTACTAAACTAAACTGTGGGTCATATGCAGAGTTGAATTTGAATTAAAGAGTTATGGGATTTTGAAGCAACAAAGGCTGTTATCCCATGCAGAGTTCTTGGACGGCTTTGTTTGTGTAATTGCCCATCTTGTAATATCTTTTTGAAAACTCCCTCGATCGAGGTTAGCTTAAGATCTTTTAGAATGTATTGGTTTCTGACGTGCCAGGTATTTGAGATATTTGTTTGGCAGTGTCTCTAATTTCTTGATGTGGATTTGAGCAGCTGCACCCCAGACTAGAGAAGCATAGCTGATCAACGGACATAACAATGATTCGTTAAATAGGAGGTCTGTTACCCAACGAGATTTTGGAATTTTCTTCATTAGTCGGTATAATTAGGCCTTCACATTCTGTGCTTTTCTCTGATATTTTCAATATGATTTTTAAATGTTATCCTCTTATCAAGCATAACTCTTAAATATTTTGTATCCTCACCTAAATAAATTTTTTTGGAGCAGGGGGATTGTTTTGTCTAGGAGAGTATACTGCTTGGTGTTTCTCAACATTAATTTTGATTTCCCATTTTATTAACCATCATTCCAACTTGGCTAGGTGGTGGTTTAGATTTTTCATTGTAGTGCTATGGTCCAGGTTTGTGCTTGAGATCTCAGTGTCATCGGCAAATAGACAAAAGCAGTTTGGCATATCTCATAAATGAAAAAATTAAAGCAGAAGGGCCCTTATTTTGCGCCCTGAATTGTGTCAGTGGAAATTTCCTTGCCTACTCTCCATGAATTTCTTTCCTCTCATCAGGCAATATGTAGTGTAATCTTCACTATTATCAAAGTTAACCTGAAGATGGCTTTTATTGGGGAAATTTCGTATCGTTTGATTTGTAATCTAATCAGCCTGCAGGCTTGTACCTTGCCAAATACTTCAGTCACTTCGGTGGTGGAGCAGAGAATTAGACCATCAGAAGGTTTTTTGTTATGCAGGTTTTTTTAGTTGTATTTCTACCCGATACTCCGATGAGGGCAAGGGTGGATCCAGGGGGGGGGGGCTCAAGCACCCCTTCTGGCCTGAAATCATAAACTGTCCAGAATACCTAAATGTATTGAATTTTTTAAAACTTTTTTATCTAGACTTTTCAGAAAAGTAATTATAATGTAGTAACAGGTCGGACACAAATGCGTATTAACGTGACGGAAGGGGGCGATGACTCTTCTCACCTTCCAAGAATGGCGGGTAAATTGATGACGTCTTTTTTTTTTTTTTGGTGTTCTTTCAGCTGGATGGCTAGTGGTAATTCATGGGAGAGAGGTTTGTTACAGGGCTTTCGAGGTCACTCGCCGATTGCCTCAGTTTGTAAGTGTTGTATATTGATATATAATGATGGCTGAGGCAGCTTTCAGCGGGGTAAGGAAACTTCTTGTTAAGAAAATAACTTAATTTTGTTTAAAAAGTTGAATCCCCGAATAGCTATATTGAATTGTATAAAGATTAGAAATATGTTAAATACCCATGCGATTGATTGATTGATTGAGATGTGATAAGATGGGATTTTTAGCAACAAAGGCCATTATCTCCTGGTGTCAAAAAGGATGCACTACCCATGCAAATTTGAAATTTTGTAAGGTTTGAGACTTAAGCTGCCAGGACTTTCGTCTCCTAGTATCCAATAGAGTCAAAAACAGTTCAAGGAAAAAGGTTAGAATAATGTTTTGCTTCAATTGAAACGAGCAAAAGGCTTGACTTGACTTGAAATTAAGAAAGTTTTGAGACTAAAAGCTGTCAGAGCTTACGTCTCCAAGTAACGGAGTCAAAAACAGAACAAGGAGAAAAAATCAGTAAATGTCGAAAAATGTCAGCAGTGAAAAGAGTACACGAATGGCATGCTGAGAGGAGCAGATAATTGAGATGAAGGATTTAAACGTAGAGATTCCATCAAGATTAATATGGAGGCGGTGGCGGAGTGATTGTCTGATGAGAGAATATTTCCGGCAGTAGAGCAGAATATGTTCGATGGAGTTGTCGCATTTGCACATTTAGCAAAGAGGATTGTCATTTAGCCCAAATCTGTGGAGCAATGCCGGTGTTATAATCATATGTGATATTATGCGGGCGATGATAATATCCTCTCTTCTGTTTTTTAACCAAGGTGCTATGGTTTGGATGGACGGAATATCACCAAGAGTTGCGTAGTATTTACTTCCTCGGTACGTAGCGTCAGTTTGATTTCCTGAATGGACTTTTAGTTGCGTGGTGATATCTTCGACTGTAACCCATTCCATGTTGAGATCGGATTCTGCAACACGTCTAGCCAAAGTGTTGGCTTTTTCGTTCCATTTGATACCTGCATGCCCAGGTGTCCAAAGGAGGACAATGTTTTGGTGAAACTTTTCTCTTGTAGCGATCTTAGCAGCTAGTCTCAGGATGATTTTATGTGATTTAATTGATAAATTTGCGAGTGCTTGCAGCACCGAAAGACAATCTGTTAGAAGTAGTAAATTGTCTTCATCACTTGGCAGTTCATCCAGCGCTTGACACAAAGCCAGTGCCTCTGCCGAAAAAATAGAGTTAAGATGCTGTAGTCGATATGCAAAAGAGTTCGTGTCAGATGTGCCAGCAATTGAAGTGATCTGCTGAGATTTAGATGCGTCTGTTGAAATAAGGAAAAAATTGGAGAAGTGTTTCCGAATAGTGTCTTCAAATAGAGATTCAATAGTAGTTTTTGGTAACGATTTATCTTGAAAAAGGAACGAATGTAGGTGGATTTTACACTTCATATTGGGGCAGTCCAACGTAATTGGGAATTTAATGATGTGATTAATGTCGATGTTGAAGGCGGATAATATCTGATCAAGTGCACTCGAATCTTTATTTGTCAGTTTAACTGAATGAGTACCATCGTTCCTATATAGTGGTGAGTGTGCTCCATATGCTATATGTTTTAAGAAAAATTGAGTTGCAAGTCGTTTAATTTTTCCCGATAATATTTCTTGAGCTGCAAGTTTCAGCAAAATTATGTTCGGAGTCCATATAGGTAAGCCCATAGCCGTCCGTAGTGCAATTGTCTGGATCACGTCACAGATGTTGAGATGTGTGGCCGACCACTTGTTAATTGTTGAACAATTATAAAAAAAATAGGCTGCAGATACTGTTATTAGTAATGGAAATTAAGTCCTTGGTTCTTGGGCCGTATGTTTTATATGCGATCGATTTTAAGGCGTTTATTTTTCGCCGGGCTTTAGTGCGGAAGTACTTGATGTTTATATTATTTTGATTGGTTTTCGAGAATATAAAACCCAGGTATTTTATTTCTGTTTTCCATGGCAGGGGGACTCCTGCGTAAGAAATGTCGGGATGGGACGTCATTCTTCTTCTAGAAAGGTCCGCGATTGCACATTTTTCTGGCGAGATGTTAAGCCTCCAGAATTTGCACCACTGATACACATTATTCATTGTGCGTCGAAGTTTTTTGACAATACGATCGGGGGAGTTGTGCGAACAGTATATGAAAATATCATCTGCGAAAATAGAAACTTGGACTCCCTCTTCCAAGGTTTCTTCAAAGTCAAATAAAAATATTGCAAATAAGATGGGGGAAAGCATGCTTCCTTGTGCAAGGCCACGCTGGGTGACTTTTGTTTTCGAAAGGTGGTTTCTCCAACGAACCTGCAACACTCTGTCTTGCAAAAAATGGTGAATGAATTTAACTATGTAGCCCGTAATACCAATGTGTAGACATTTTTGGATGAGGCCATCAATATATACCGAGTCGTAGGCACTTTTTATGTCAAGATTAATACCGATGAAAAAATCCTTTAGTTGATGAGATTCTGAAATGTTGGACTGGATTTTATAGATGGCCAGTTGGTTATCACGTAGTGGAAGAAAACCATAGACAAAAGGTGGGATTTTTTTTTTCAGTAAGAAGGAAGGTTGATATACGTTTTGTAAGTATACGTTCGGAAATTTTCGCTCCGACTGAGGTGAGTGCGATGGGTCTATAGGAGGAGATTATGGTTTTGTCTTTGGATGGCTTTGGAATCGGAATTATTAAGGAGTGCTTCCATTGGTGCGGGATATTCGTTGTAATAAAGATTTCTTGAAGGCTGGCTGTAAGAGCATGAACCTGCTGATTGTTGAGTCTTTTGAACCAAGCGGCGGGAATGTTGTCTGCCCCTGAAGTGCTGTTTCTGGTAGTTTGGATCGCCTTGATAGTTTCTTGAATTTGGATGGGGTGGTTAAGATTCGAGTTATAGACTCCATTATAGTCGAGTGGGATCGGCTCATGTTGAATTCGAAGAACGAAAAAATTAACAAAAAGATTGCTCTGCTGTTGCGGATTCGAAACGATGCTATTGTTGTGGATAATCAGGTTGGAAGTATTGATATCTTGCGAAACATGGTTACTAATTTTTTGAGCATGGAGTAGAACATCCGAGGATTTCGTGATATGTTGCAAATAGAGTCCCAGTAATTTCTGCTGGCTGGCTTCATGTTCCTTCGTAATTTTGACGAGTATTTTTTGTATTTAATCCAAGCTGCAATTGAGTAAGCGTTATGTGCCTTATTTTTAATTTTTTTTTTAATAATAAGAAGTTGTGGCATGCTATATTCCACCAGGGTGGGAAATTATTATGTGGTAAGGGGGTCGTGGTGGTATTATTTTTGATAGAGTTAGATACCTTTGCCATGGTGTTTGAAAAGTCGGGGATTACAGCCTTTGTTGCTTCAAATCCCATAACCCCCTCTAATTCAAGTTCAAGTGTTTGAAAAGTCTTGCAATGTAGAGGAGAGGATTTCAGATGTTTGCTGCATTATATTGGCCCAGTTTATTGATTTGATGTTGCGGGGTGCAAAATTTATATTTGACCATTCCGTAATAACCGGGTTGTGGTCGCTTTGAAAAGAAGATTTGTTGACAAAGGTTTTCACTTGGTGAAAGATATCAGCGGTGCAGATTGATAGATCCAAGATGGATTGGCTAACAGTATGTGATATATGCGTCGGAGTATTGGAGTTCAGAAGAAGGAAGTTCGACATTTGGAGCCAGTCTGCAAAATTGTTGCTAAGTGAGTTTGAGCCATTTGCTTTCCACATAGGATGGCGCAAGTTAAAATCTCCAAAAATAAAAATGGGTGCTTTAAGTGATTCAAAATACATTCTCGCCTGAGTTATATCAAAACCCTGGGGGGGCATAGACGTTAATAATTATAAAAGATTGATGATTATAGAAAATTTCTACTGTTAGCATTTCTGTTGAGGAATTAGAATCAAAAGGAGAGGGAATAACTCTTGCAGCTGCCGTTTTTGGGAAACCTGTAAGAAGGTCGCCTCCTAAGCGACCGTGACGAAATGAATAAAAAAAGTTCATATTCGATGAAGTAAGAAAATCTTCTGGCTTAAAAAAAGTTTCTTGAAAGACCCAAAACTGGGCCGTAGAAAAAGGTGGAACTTTGAGACACAGTTTTTTTTTTTTAAACCACGACAGTTCCACTGAACGAAATACATGGGCAAAGGGGGAAAAAAAACCAACACACACTAGAAGGATGCAGTCGTCCCACCCTTGTCGAGCGTTTTTCTCAAGTTAGAAATGTTCATATTAACAAGATGAGACTTATTAGCAACTTTTTTGCGATTTGGGGAAGAGGATTGAGATTCAGCACATGAGAACATCTGAAGGAGCTTTTGAAGAAGAGAGTCAAAAGTCTTTTCAAACATAGTTAACATTGCAGCCATTTGTTGGTCGTTTTTTTCTTGCATTTTTTGGAAGAGAGCTTCCATTTTTGTTGTGAGAGTATTCTCTAGGTCAGAGTTACATATGTTTGATTTAACAATGGTTGCTAAATTTGTGTTGGGTCTCTGATTGAGAATTCGTCTTGCCTCTCCGGTCGTAACATGATGTCTTGCTTTATATTCGAGTACTTTGATTTCCTTTATGTAATGAGGGCAATTTTTATCCAGCGCTGAATGGTTTCCCTTACAGTTTATGCATTGTATTGGACCTTGGCAGGAAGAAGTATGTATTTGTCCGCATTGATGACATGCCGGATTGAGGTTGCAGTTTCTTGTTGCATGGAAAAATGAGAAACATTTATTACACATTCTCGGTCGATCAATGAATAGGTTAATTCTCTGATGAGACCACATTTTGATATGTTCCGGGAGCGTTGTCCCCAATATGGTGATTAGGACCGGTGCAGCTTCCGGTTGGATGTTCTGCTTGACAAATCTTCTCATATGGGTAATGACAATATCATTTGAGCACGAGAGTTCAGACGCTAATTCTTCTAGCGATGTTGCTGTCGGTATGTCAGTTAGAAGAAATTTTGTAGTGATGTTTTCCCATAGGACGGTTGCTGATATTGGAGTATCAAGCAGTTTGGTTAATGTGAGGAGGTTAGCCGCGCAAATCGGGTCCGATGTAGTAAACAGGACTTTGCCCTGTCTAGTATGTCGCATATTTGTTATCATTTCTGATTGCGAAATATTTTGTTTTATATACGTATGAAGTGCGATGGGATTCATTTTTGGTATTCGTGACCCGCCAGTGTGATGTGACATGACGATATTGATTTTCGTAAAATGTTTGGAGCTAAGCGCCAGAACAAGTCTGTTAAGAGAGTTATTGTTGGTAAGAGAGAAGTCATCCTGTGTTTGAAAATCCATCATTGAATATTCTTGAATATCACTCATTGTGGAGGCAATCTTAAAATGCGAAGAGCACAGTATGAAAACAGTTCAATCCAAGTACTAAAGAAAATAAGATGAAAGGATATTACCTGATCAACTGTTCACGAAGAATCAAATACTGAAAAGGAAAAAAATGGCCGCCCAAAATGGCGACCGGTTCCCACTCGATCAAAAGTTCACGAGCCGAAGCAGTCGAACGCAACACCGAAAGCAAAGAAACGTTAGGAAGCCATCCTAAGCCACAGTGACTTTCCCCCAAAAACAAACAAACCAGAGGAGTGAACCACTCCCGCTACTTCAAAACAGCACTCCCGAATTCCAAGCTTTTATTAACATGTAATCCCACTCGAATTCAGACGTGCACCATCAGCAACTTTCCAAAACGCCCTATTCCCTAATGGGTGCAAAAGGTACCGTACCCATGCGAAGATTGAAGCTTAAAAGATATCAATTTCTGAAAAATCATTCCTCATTTCACTTCTGTTACAGAGAAACTGAAATTCCGCTCGCTGCAATGCAGATATCTTTCGGATCGTAACTGTATTCAACCAGAATTTTTTTATAAGCTGCCAATATATAGGTGGGTAACAGAAAAAAAAAGAACATGTTAGGATATAAACTTTTTTTTGGAAGATCTTCCAAAAGGTTGGATGGATTTTCTTTGAACTTAGACCATGTAAAAAAGGGACTTAAATTCACATATCACGGTGAAGATTCGGTCACGAAGACATTTAGGGGACCGACCACCAATTGATGAAGAAAATGATTTAGGATTCGTTCCATTTCACATAAAGCTGATAATGACTTGCAACTTTCAGCAATGGTTTTGTTTGATGTGCCCAATATTTACATCGATTTTCGTAAAAATAGCACGAATATTCGGGAACATATAAAAGGTTTTTTTTGAAAAAATCCAAAATTTTCCCGCATGCATTTTGCTTGTAACATGCAGAGCTTGCAACTGTAGTTTACGAAACTTACAAAATACATGAAAATACATTTGAGAAGTTAAATATTAAAATTTGAAGTAAATACTTTGAATATTAGAGGAAATACGAGTATTTGTAGTAAATAATTTTTAACTGCGCATGTGCGAAAATGCGTAATTTTTCTTTCATAACTTCAAAGCCAGACATGTAGAGAAACTTGCATAAAAATTCCAGTTGATAACCGCTAGATTCAGAAAGATACCGGCATTGCTGCGCCGAAAAATTTGAATTGAGAAACTGGATCTAAAAACGGGTACAGAACCATGTCAACTTTTTAATTAAAAATGGCAGTAAAGTTTTATTTTTATTATTAACACAACTGATATATAAAGTATTTTAATAAGTAAAGCTATAATTTAGAAACTTCTGATGGGCAATGTAATGTACAGCGCCGTGCTGGCAATTAGTGTACACCTTAACGGGTCTATTCTCGTACCCCGGTTGGATTGGGAGCGTTTCGCCTTTCGACCGCGGGACGTTAATGGCTTTTTCACGACCGAAAGAAGAGGTCTGATTCTCGTACCTCGGTCGTTTCGAACATCTCGCTTTACGTTAGGAAGTGACGTATTTCTGCGGCGCGCACAGCAAATCAAGCGATCGTCATGCGTAGTTTCAGATTCGGTTCGAGTTTTGAATCGCCAAAGGAACTATGGCGAAGCGTACATTTGCTTCCCAATTCGAAATTATGTTGGATTATTTTGAAAAATATCCACACATTTTAGGTGGGAAAGTTGATCGCATCTTTTCAAAAGACACCAAGGGTAAGAGGTGGGAAGATTTAACTTCTACTCTTATAAGATGCATTATAATGCATCTTTCTTGCTTTCATAAGTCCATTGTTAAGGGGGGGGGGTTAAAACATTTACTTTTACAAAATATACATTTATAATAATATTATACATTTATACAACATAAATTGCAGTCTTTTTTTCAATATATTGATGTAATTTTACCAGTTTTCTAGAGAGGAAAAGTAATAAACTTTTTCCATGCCAATTATTTTAACATGAATAAATCTTATAAATTAATATTACAAACCATTTGTTTATTTTTCCAATTACATAAGAAAATAAAACATGAAAAAAAGTTATTAAATTCAGCAAGTTTTCACAAGATTAAAAAAAATTACATCTTTATCAAGGAACAAGAAAAATTATCTTGTCAGATTTTGCAATTACTTTGTAAATATTTGACAAATTTCTTTGAATTAAAATCCGAATAAAAAAAATTGTAATGATATATACGGAATGAGGAAAGTCATTCCACACTCAATGTTAAAAAAAAATGTTGAAATGTTACCCTAATTTAATTTAATAATTAAATTTAATAAGAAAATATTAAGTAATTAAATCTTTAGATGTAATTGATCTTAGCTAATTATCAACTGTCATTATTGACTATCTTGATAGAGTAGTAAAAGATTTAACTACTTTTAAAGAATTAATTACCTTAGATTGTTGTATTAAATTATTAGATTAAATTGTTTAAATTCGATAAAAGATTTAACTACTTTTTAAAAAATCTAAAGTAATTGATAAATTCTTCTTCAGATTGGTCAAATGGATTACATTTATCCAGATAAACCCTTTCAAAACACAATTAACGTCTTAGCAGCCTCCATTTTTAACGAAAATTTGATAAGTTCTGATATCGAAACAACACTTCTCGCTAGCGGATCGCGTTTACGCCAGGTACAGAGTTGACGAGAAATCGGAGTCCTTTTTTCGACCGAGCGAGATCCCAACAGGTTGGAAAAACGGGTACAAGAATCGCACTTGTCGTTAACGGGCGGAAAAAGTGACGTCTCCCAACCCAACCGGGGTATCAGAATAGACCCGTAAGAGATGCTAAATGATGAGTGTTCTTGCACTAATATATTTTTACACTTGAATCTTCGAATAGTTATCATCAAAATGCAATTTAAATGTATAAGTATACATGGTATTCTGAAAATTCAACTTTCATAAAATTTAATATTACAGTTCGAAGATTCAAATTTAAAAAATATCAATTTGTGCAAAAACCTTCATCATTTAGCTTCTCGTAGAGTGCAACCAAAATTCACCTCGCTGCAATGCCGATATCTTTCCAAATCGTAACGGTATTTAACTGGGATTTTTACATAAGTTGCACTATATATCTGACTTTGAAGTTATGAAAGAAAAATTACGGTACGTTTCGCACATGCGCAGCAAAAAATTCTTTACTAAAAATACTCATATTTCCTCTAATATTCAAAGTACTACTTCGCAATTTTACCCTGACATATCGAGTATTCTATAAGTTTCGTATCATGTGAGAAAATTTGGGATTTTTCAATAAAACCTTTATATCTTCCCAAATATTCGTTCTATTTTTACGAAAATGCATGCCAGTCTTGCACATATCAAACAAAACCATTGATGAATGTTGCAAATAATTATCAGCTTTCTGTGAAATTGGATAAGTTCTGAATCAATTTCTGGTCGGTTCTCTAAATGCTCTCGTGTCCGAATCTTCACTGCAAAATGTGAGTTCAAGCCTCTTCTTTACATGGTCGAAATGCAAAGGAAATCCATCTTTCCTTTCGGAAGACATTCGAAAAAATATGCAAATCCTAAAGTATTTACATTTTTCTGTCGCTGACATATATCTGGCTTCAAAATTATGAAAGAAAAATCATACTATATTTTGCACATGTGTCGTTAAAAATTATCTCTACAAATACTCATATGAATATTCAAAGTATTTAATTTTAATATAATGCTCCGCTAATATATTGTCATACATTCTGTAAGTTACGTGTAATTTACTGAAGACTCTAAATTTTATAAGCAAAAAACGTGCGGTAGAATTGAGGGATTCCTTTAAAAAACATTTTTATCACCTAAAATATATATGCTGTGTTTAAAAAATTTCGTTAAGTACTGAGACTGGCAAATAAAACTGTTAAAGAAAGTTACAAGTCATTATCAGCTTTCTGTGAAACGTGGCGAGCATAAATCATTTTCATCTTCGTTACTTCCTGGGTGGTCCTCTAAATGCCCTCGTGACCGAATCTTCACTGCAAAACGCGATTTCCTACTATTGCACGCCCCACTATTTCGCGCAATTGCTTATGAACCATTATATCTGTATTAACTCAAAATTTTGGTACATTCAAATTATGCTTAACTTTTGAATAGACACGAGTGTATTTGACGATGTTAATAGAGAAATGAAGGACCCTAGAACATGTGGCAAGCAAACAACTAGAGGAAATGGTCTTTTAAAGGTTTGCTGAAGAATATTTCAGACGATTAATATTTATACCTACAGTTGATCTTTATTTCTGAACTTGAGTTAATGTTTAACCCAGACTTTTATGGGATTTTATCTCTGAAAGGCCTTATACCATCGAAGAATTTTATTATTCGAAGAACAATTTTATTATTTGTACAGCTTTGAAGTACAACTGGTTTTTTAAAAGTTCTGAGTTTCAATTAAAATCAAAATTCAAAATATGGCGAGAAAAATGGGAAACCTGAGACAACTATTGAAAAATGTGTGGCAAGTCCTTCTTTAAGACTTTGGCAATTCTTCTTCAAATATTTGGAACATTTCCTGAGATACAAGCACAGTAGATTAGTGTTTTTCTACATTAAAGCGCCTAAGACTTATTTACGCAGCTTAATGTTATGGGCTTGCCTTAACATTCATAAAGATAGAAAAGTCAATGTTGAAGTTATGATTGGCATATTTTGCAAGAAAGAGTAAGGAAATTTTAATTAATTAATATTTACTTAGAATTTAATCAATTAAAATTTAATTAATAAAATTTATTAATTTGAAATTAAGAATTAATTTAGTTAATTAATTCTTAATTTGTAAGAGTTAACGCAAAAAAATATTTTGTCCCCCAGTCATGCAGTAAAAATGTCGGAGAAGAAATAAACGACTTGAAGTGCAGTGAAAACAGCTGGGCAGTCCACACAGACTTCCCGCAGAGAGATACTGTTGAAAATGACTTCTCCGGCAAACTTTCTCCTCGAGCCGAAAACGTGCGTGACCTACGAGATAAGCCGTCGGGGGAAAAATGAGTAGAAATCGGGAGCCGCTGGTTCCCAATTTCACCGCGGCAGTTATTCAATATAGCCAATTAAATGCAAATGGAAAAATTTTACTTACTCAACTGATCTATTAGAACAAATGTCAACTAAATTATTTTATAATCATTGAAAATGAAAACTCTCCATTCAGTTTAATCACTGAAATGACAGCTCCTTGTGAAGTTTTTTTTTTAAAAATAAAGAATGGTTTCTTCCCTAGGCCTGTTAAGGCCGCGGTGGCCTAGTGGTAAGGTCTCGACCCCGGGACCGGAGGGCCGCAGGTTCGAAATCCGATTCCACCGAAGATCCGCCGTGCATGGGGCCCGCTGCACCCCAAATCATACGCAGTGGCCAAACGTCCTCCCGCTGGTGTGGCGCGGAAGCTTGGAGAGGGAGTGCCAGCTCAGGCGTCGTCCTCGTCATCTGACCGCGGTTCAAAATTACGAGGTCCGTCCCTAAATAGCCCTCGTGTTGCTTCAAAACGGGACGTTAATATAACCTAACCTAACTCTAGGCCTGTTAATTCTAATGGACTGGTCCTTATACATCTGGAATTGATTTAAAAATAGTCTATCTAAACTAGGATTTTGCATCATTCAATAATGCCACGAGAATACTAAAAATATTCTAAATTGATGCATGGGAATTGCAGCTAAACAGAAAATCATTAAATATTAAATTAGTGAAAACAAAGAAAACTACTTCCTTTCCATTTTCAGCTGTTAAGTTTTATAAAATGTTTATAATTTAATTTCTGATTATCGTTCTAGTAAAATAAAAAGGGTTTTGGCATTACATTAAAAAATAAAAGTGAAATGAAACGAAAAAATTGTGATATTTGACCGAAAACGTTGCCGATATCGGCGAAACGCAGTGGCAATTCTCAACAGCCGATCGACTTTTTGCAGGCGTCGGAGCTCCAGTTGTTCTCTATACACCACTAATGGAATGTTGCCGACCGGTTTCAAATCGGTCGACACGAATCGGTGTGTGTGCAAGGGGACTTCAGATTGGGGCCTTAGTGCTTCAGTCTTAATAGAGGTAGGTCCCGAGTTCAAATCTTGGTAGTAGGTGGCTTATGAGATAATACAATTACTCTATCATTATGATTATGCATTTATTTGTAGGAGTTTCGAGAGTATTCTTAATTGTTCCTGCAAAATCGTCTAGAACTTTTTACAATACAGTAGAGCATCGATTATCCGAAACAAATGGGGACTGCGGATGTTCGGATAACAGATTTTTCGGATAATCGATCATTTACGAAAAAAATTGTTCGAGTCATAGGAGCAATATGAAACAAAGAAGCAGTGTTATTAAACACAAAACTCTGCATATTTTGTATCACACGTCTTACAAATATATACATACCTTACATAAAGTAGTAGTACATTAAAGTATGCCTACAATTTAGGAAAAAAAAGTCCAATTTTTTTTTTTTTTTTACTTTTGCTTCAGAGTTTTTTTTTTTTTTGCTGCCCACGTTTTAAAGACATCATCACATTCTAGCTGTTCTAACCGCTCCACAGCCGTCTCAAGGCAGTGAAAAGCTTTCTCGCTGGGGTGGTCCCTTTTTCAGCACAATCGTTATCGCTAGGCTCTTCCTCGTCGTCACAAGTGTCTTGGTCGTCGATGACACTGGCAATGATTTCATCGTCCTCCAGTACCTGATAGACAGGGTCATCGACATCAAATTTGAGCCAGTCTTGAATGTTTTCTTGGTCGCATTCTTCAAATTCTAAAAGATTCTATAATCAGTATAATTTGCTTTCGGTTAACCGATGTTTCGGTTGATCGGTGTTCGGATAATCGATACTCTACTGTATATTTTCGGTACCGCGCTAAAACTCCTCATTTGTCATAGAAACTTTTTGCAGCTTCATGGTTACGACGAAATATAAACTCAATCTTGATTGCTGTATTTCTTATCTTTTTTTTAAATTTGTGAAAAACCTGATTGGATTGCTAAAAACCTGAATAGTGAAATTATTTGATAAAGGCTGTGGATAACAGCTGTTTTCTGACCTATATATAAAAAGAAGCCTTAACTACAATGATTACCAGCGAATAAAAAAATTGTAAAGAATAAAAATCCTTTCATCCGTTCCGTTTGCAGTGGAGAATCAGCGAAACCGAACATTTAAGGTTGAAGTCGGTCAAAATTCAGGAAAATGTTTAAAGGTACTTGAGAGTAAAATAGTTGAAATTTGATGACATTCGTTACACGTGTTGACATTTTTTCAAGAAGGAACTGCGAATTAATTTTGTGATAACAATGAAGATGAAATTACTTCCTGGGAACAATTTGAACACGAATTTCAAAAGACTTGACGCTGCAGATTTAGTGAATATCGAGTCCTGAAACGCTATGAAAGCAAATAATCGGCGTGTGAGAACGAAGTTACCCAAATATGTCAGAGGACGACAAAATCAAGAAAAATATAACTATAAACATCTATTAATCCTTAATAACGAAAAAAAAAAGCCTAAGCTTTTGATGTAGTCAAGGATCACGCATAAAGTTCAGTAGACTGAATGTAGGTCAGAGGAATGACCAACCGTTATACACAAAGCTATTCCATCTGGTCAATTTTATCTATGGGTTCATGCAATTGCAGCTGAATCAGGATCGCAAATTAATCAATCAAATCTGCTGTTTGGAATGAGATAGAAAAACTCTGGCTTCTGGTACTGAGGAAGTACAGTGCGTGTCAAAAGTTTAAGTAAAATAAAACTTCAAATTTCAACATGTCGTTTATATGTATACCAAATTGCAATTTTAAAATCATATTAAACATTATTAACTTTAAAAAATTATTTTTAATCAGAAGTTTTGAGAATGGATCGAAAATTGCTGTGTCAAAAGTTTAAGCACAAACTGTTTTTATGCAAATTAATGAAATCACACAAGCAGTTGCGCACGAATAGGATATCTACGTATATAAGAAGAACCTGTCTGCTTGTTTGACATTAGTTCAAAATGGCTAGGTCTAAAGAATTTTCATATTAAGAAGCATAAAAAATCTGGTGCAGGGAGCAAAACAGAAGTCAATTTCTCTGAAATTGCAGCTGCTTTAAAGAGGTCAAAACGTGGAATTTTTTACATATTAGCTTATGGTAAAACTAAGCGAAAATCTCGATCTGGAAGGCCACGAGTGACCAGCTCTCGCGATGACATGCACATTAGAATCTTGGCTTCAACTAGTAATTTTTCTCTTTCTCGAATTAAAAATATCAATGGAGGACATATATCGAAAAAACCTATTCATCGAAGAATTTTAGAATAGTGGTATATGAAAAACCACAAGATGATTTGATTACCTGGCTTGACACCACACCACAAAGAATCTTGATTACAGTAGGGCAAACAGTACATGTCATTTGGTGTTGTGTGGGCTATTGTTATATTCAGCGATGAAAAAAATTGAAATTTGGACGGACCTGATGGGATTGCATGCTATTTGCATGATCTTCGAAAAGAACTTAGAAGCACGTTTTGATGACAACATGGTGGTGGATTTCTGATGGTATGAGCAGTGGTTTGTTTCAATATTCAGACATTCCTAGTCTTTATCAGGGTCGAAAACAATCTGAAAACTACCAAGAGACTCTTTCCAGTCATTTGGTCCCCCTTGTTGAAATTTTTGGTGGAACTGATTTGACTTTTCTACATGGCTGGCAACCCTTCAATACATGCCTCCAAATCAACGTCACAGTGGCTTAACTCCAACATGGAGTCAGTTTTGAGTGGTTTAGCCCTAAGTCCTGATTTGAACTCCATAGAAAACGTGTGGGGTAAATTCACAAATTTATTTTGTCAATAGTTAAGTTGAAGTACTGAAATTTGCCATTGAGGATGTTTGGTTTGAACTACAGCCATAACTAATGCAGAACTTAGTGTTATCGATGGAAAACCATGTATTTCACGTAATTCAATAAAAAGGAACCGTAATAAAATAAAGTATTAACAATTTATTTTCACTCGACTGTAAAAAATAAATGTCTCATGTGCTCAAACTTTTGACACACCTATTTTTGTATTTTTGCTGAATTCGATGGTTGAAAATAAAATTTAAAGCATGATTCTATCAAGTATCATTTCAATTCTGTATTTTTTTACATATATGAACACTGATTCAAAATAGACTGTATATTTTAAAGTTTTATTTTAAAATTATTCTTGTGCTTAAACTTTTGACATGCACTGTATCTACCTTGCCTGAAATGAAATCAGAACGACAAATCTCTAGTGCTGATGATGATAATTCAAAATTTCCTCGAATTTCTAAAATGTGTTCAAATTTCGAATCAGATTACAGAATTTCTTTCTCGTTTCTGAGTGAAACAGTTTTGCTAATGAAATGTTCAAGTTTCTGCACACTTAAAAATTGACAAGCATGATTTGAACTTATAATTTTCGTTTCGCTATTTTAAGGTAGGCTAAAAATTATTAATTTACTTCGCCCTATCAAAATATTTGTTATTGGGCATACGCTTAAAAATATTTAAGGTAAAGTATTAATGTCTGTTATGAAGCTGCGAATGAAGCTGTTGAATGCTCTTGTTGAATAGTTATTCTTACAAATGAATGATAATATTTTCTTAGCGATATCATTTTTATAATCTTGTATTGGGTGAGTTATCGATAAGATTTCAATTTTATGTCCGATATGACAAATAACATTTACGATAAAATTATTTTTTTTATTGGTAATAAGAGTTTCAGTTCAATGTTAATTGTAAAAGTGGATTGTAAGACAAATTTCATAATTCCAGAATAAGTAAACTTTTTTCCACTGCTTTTAATCTGCTTGTATGCTAAGGCTGCTTTTCACATTAGCATACCTAGTTGCGTTGCATTGCATACATGCCTATCTTCAGCGGAAAAAGGAAAGAAATCTGATTAAATTTCCTGTGCATATTATTCCTAATTTGTTTTGATGTAAAAGAAGTTAGTTCGGTGATTTATCCTAATTATTTGTTTCCTTTTAACACTCTATTTTAGATTATCTCGGGCATCACGACTGTTTCTATCATAAAACTTTTTTTTTGTTTGACTCGAAAGAGCATAGACCTTTTTAGAAATATCTAGAAATTCACATGAAATTCATATAAAGTATATATAAAGAACAGAAAGTATATTATAAAATAATTGAAGATAAGCTGTAATACATTGAATAAACAATCTTCAACCGAACGTTCTGGCACTGTCTTCCTTTTTAAATTACGGCAGCATTTTTTTAAAGCAAATAGTTGGTATACTTATTTGCAAAATTATTGAAAAAGCGATATGGTGAAAATATATATTATTGAAAATTCAGATTCATATCGAATTAATATTAAGAGTGATTTTTCTTATGGATTACGGGTTCTATGTACGAAATATCAAAACGATAAATATAAGCTATTAATAAAATGAAAAGTGTGGGCAAGAATGATGTCAATTTTACTATTTTACTTCCAAAGTAATAGAAGATTTAAAAATCTTAAAGCTTAGGTTTATCTTTTCCGTTTTTTTAAAAACGAAAAAGTATTCTTCAATTTTTTTTTAAAAACCAATATCACATTTCGACTTTCAAAAATTCAAGCGACTCATATGAAATATTTCAGAAATATTTTTATTTATAATCTATATAAATAAAAGTGAAACGCATGCATAGTTTGTAAGCTATAGAAATAAATACACACGTCTTCAAATTTTGCTCACAAATACTATGAAACATAAGGAAGGTTTTAGAGAAAGTTTCTGGATAATTAATTAAACATTTAATTTTATAGTATTTAAAAACTCTATCGGATATAATTATTTCCCGTGCCACCAAGGAGCCTTCTCTCACTCTCCGGTGGTTTTTAGCACGTGAATTCCGATAATAAGACTCACTGAAGCAGTGGCGAATCCAGGGGGGGGGGGCTATGGGGCTGCAGCCTCCCCCTCAGAGCAAGACCATGAATATTTATTTTATTAAAAATCACTACAGCTGTTTTTTCTTAATCTCCCTTTAAAAAAGTGACAACATTTGTTCCTGGCTTTTGACAGGATCGAAAAGTTTCCCACTTTTGTAATCATTCCATTCGTATTTGTAGCGTTGACGCTGTCAAAAACATGTTTTTGCTATTTATTTCATTGTTTTTTTTTATTAAATTGACGAAAGTATTGTAGTGTTCTTTATGATTCTTATTATCAGGCGAGTAAAGTCTGTAAAGTTAAAGTGTTTTGGTTTACATAAGCCATAAGGTTTGAAATTCGTCACGACGATACAAAATTTTTTATACCTCCCCCCCCCCCCCGATCCAAATCCTGAATTCGCCACTGCACTGAAGTGGTTGGAGCTTGCCGTTCGATTCGGAAAAATTGTGTTTCTTAACATTTTAAATAATTAGAAAGAACTTCTATTTATGCAAATTAAATGAATTATCTTAGGTCATGAAACCCTTTTTTATCATCAAACATATGTAATACTTAGTATTTTCTATCCCAAGCAGTGGCGGACCGGCCGAGTTGTCAACTTGCTCGATGGCATGTAGGCCCCTGCGGATATTAAACAACATGGCCTCCAGGCCCATATTGTCTAAGATATAAGGTCAACCAAGTCTAATGTCTATGGGCCCTCTTTGTCTCCTGGCAACTAATATTTTCCCATACGGTCCGCCATCGAGTCCAAGAACTATGTGCATTCCAAAACTATGCTTCCATGTATAGAAAAGATTATTTTGTCTTTAGTATTGGCATTCCTATTGAATAAAAATATTGCAGATACTTTCCTTCTTTTTAGTTATTTGCCTCCGAGTTGCTATTCGCACTGTTTAATTAAATTTTGCATCATTCTTTAAATGTTATTAATAACTGTTAGTAAAAAAATTAACCTCCGGCGGCTTTTTAAATATCGTTTGGTAAAGTTTGTAATTTTGTATGCTGCAATAGACAACCTCATTTTAGTCTATATAACTAAAAGTGAAATTCATAAATAGTCTGAAATCCAAACAACAGACAGCATATATACAGCAGACTGCAACAAAAGATATTCATTAAATTTTGCCCACAAATAGTATGAAGAATTGGGAAGGTTTCGTCACAATTAATTATGTAATTAATTTTTTCTAAATTGTATAATCAAATTTCATCATTCTTTAAAAAATATTGATAACTTAGAGAAAAATTAGTTTTCGGCAGTTTTTATAAATCGTTTGGTACTGTTTAATGTTTTCGAAAAGTCACGAGTTTAAAAATCCTGATTGTCTCATTCTAATTAAAAATAAAATTGTAGACAATAAGAGGATTTGTGTATCTTAATATTTTATATAAAAATATTTTTACATTAAAAATATTATATATATTTTTAAAAATAAACGAGAAAATATTTTCATCCCGAACAACGCTGGGTATATCAGCTGGTAATAAATAATAATGAGCGTAAGAAATTTTCATGGACTTGTATATACCAGACACACCAGCGATGAGTTCTTCTCGGAGTACACAAGTTCAGGGCTCTCAACTCCGTTGCTTTACTGATTTACTTTTTGTCCCTAACAGTTTTGATTTATCCCTAAATATATATGCCAGATCATGATTATTGAATTTTCATGCTTCACAATGACTTCTGTCTTCTCACTTACTGTACTTGGTGTTCTCTATTTCTGAATTCTCCCAACAATATAAAATATTATCGATTTAGTTTCTTTTCTAAATATAGTGTTATTTCAGAGCTAAATGGCTGTCACAACGATATTTCAAGGAAGAGAAGGGTCATTCTCACGAAAAGGTGCTTTTTACACCCCCGGGGTGATAAAAATTAGAAGGTGCAACAATTGTCCTAAAATTTTTGTTCATATGTATAATTTAAGTTTTAAGAAAGCTATTCAATACGTTTCTACTAAAATAGTTTTACTATTTAACTCTCATTTTTTGATGAATATAAGACAAAAGTCCCCTCCGTGGATGTCACTACACATGAAATTCTAAATAATATTTACCGATACACAAGCAATTTTTTTAAAAATTGCATTCTTTCCAGTATTAACTAGTTTAAAGTTTGTAGTTAAGGTCTAACCTAACGTTTTTTAAAAAATTATTTTTACTTAGTAATTAATTTTTGCACTTTGTCCTCAGTCAAATACATCTCCCTCCCTGTACAAAGAAAATTACTTTAAGAAATATCAAAAATAGCAGCTCATGTCAAATCATCATGAAAGAACTTAGAAGAATTGGTTCTTTAAGGAAAACTTTTTGTTCTATTGTGAATTTATTGAATATATTCCAATTTATTATTTCCATTTAGAGTTTGTCAAAGTTGTCAGCGTCCACACCATGGTCATCATAAATAAGTTAAGAAAAGTCTAATTTATAATTAAAATACAAATTTTTGATAGGTTTAGCCTTGTATTTATTATAAAAAAAAGTGTACCACTTCAGCCACCTAAAAACCAAAGCACTTAAAAATTCAAAACTTAGTTTTTGTCTCCTCCGTGGAATTCCCTTTCGTGGACACATCACGTCTACAGAGGGGATGGCATTGTCCATGAAAGAGACAAAATCTCAAAAATCATTATACAGTTAGATAAATTAAAATAATATTAGTTAAAAGCTATTTGTTAGATATTTTTTATGAAATTTAGTGATTTTCTATTGTATTTTTTAAAAAACTAAAATTTAAACAATTTTCTCGAAAAGAATTAAGGTGAGCAATTCATATAGAATATTTGTAATATTAAAGCTTCAATAATGTATAACAAACATTTTAACAGCTAAATTTATTTTTAGAAAAAGTGGGAAAATCAAGAAATAAAAAGAAAAAGCAGTCAGATGCTCAAACTCAGAAAAGAAGAGAGTAGAAAAAACTTAATAAGACGTACTAGATTCTTTATTAATAAATAAGTATATGATACTCCTTAATCTAGTATATAATTGATTACTTTCCTGCAAAATGTTGATATTCATTTATTTTAAATCGTTTGTAAATATTATTTAACTAATGCACAGTCAGTTCCATTATTTAAAAAGTGCTATTTATTTTAAAATGTTAAGTTTTCTTGCACTGGTTTTTAATAACTAATTTTATTGTTTAATTATAAGAAATAAACCTGTACCAAATCTGCCCAATAATTAGTCAATTATGCTTTCGTTTAAAATGTAAATGTTCCGTTGACTATCATGTCTCCTTCGTAGACAGGTCAAAAATTTTAAAACTAAAAATTAAACAGTGAACAATAAAATAGAAAACTTGACCACTAACATAAGGTTATTTATTAAGCTTAAATGGAAACATCCGTGCAATTTTTAAGATTTTTACATACCTTTGTAAAATAATTTTTTTAACTATTTATACCTTTTTCATGAGAATAACCCAGAAGCATTCTCATGCTGCTTGTTTTGGTCGTTGTTTACTTTTTCCTGTGATCTTTCTCCCTCTCTCTAAACCTTTTTGAGTGAAGATAGGTTCTTTTACATATTTTTGACCAGAGCTGAGATTTTGACAAAAATTTAAGTTACAGATAACAAAGTTCATTTTATTATTAAGGGCGAGAGCTTATTTTTAAGACCGATAAAATTTTAAAAGTTACTTCATCCATTCCTTGTGACTGCATTTATTACAAAGTCGATTTCTATGCACCCTGTCACTTTCTATCCTAACGAATAAGGCAAACGACTTTTGCCTGGCATAACAACAATGCTTTACGTTTGGAGAGAAAAGATTCAGTTTTTAAAAGAAGTTTTATTAGGGAAAATCCTGCTTCTCAAATTAAAGAAATGCCCCCCCCCCCTCCAAAAAAAAATAGTGGCAGATACAGGATTTTATTTTTTATCTTTATCATTACGTATAACACAAAAACTTATTTTAATAATTTTATCTCGGATTGTATAAGAAAAGAACTTAAAAATTATTTTGCACCTTAACTTTTGAAGTCCTGGGTGCTTCAGCTTTGCGACTTTTGTCAAAATTCTTCAGATAATCTGTTTGACGTTATTTTTGAAAGCATTGTCGAAGTAAGTAGATGACACGCAAAAGCTGTGTTATACTCACGGCTTTAACCGAACAGCATTTTATTAAATTAGTAACTCTTAATGGGATATAATCACTCTCTTTCTCAGCAATTGCTGTTTTCTCCACACTTATCACGCAAGTTCATAATATACGGAAAATTCATGGTTTCTCTTGAGTTCGCCAGTTTTTACGAGCTTTCAGCAAACATTTGGCTTGCTGCGAGTATTGGATGTTTGAGAATAGCGATGATTAACTTAGTCATTGAAAGCTCATAAGACGCCAAGCGTTTGCAAATGTTCGAGAGCATCAACGAATGCATAAAGTTAGGAGACATTTGGGGCAGCTTTAGTACATCGATTGAAATTAAAATGTTTATTAAAAATATTTATAATGATTCCTTGCGAATGTATAAATATTATTTAGCTTGTTACTTGCTGATTGCAAAAACAAACTGCTAAGCAGAGCTTTTAACAATGAATCATGATACTGTTGAAAGCACACAAAAAACATCAGAACAGTTGTTTTAACAATCTTTATTCAAAATTTGACGCTAAAACTGAGCTGACAGGGAACACTGAATGAGGTTGTGCTTCACATTTCGTCTGTGCTTGGTGCAATTTTGTCACATTTTGCTAAATGAACACTCAATGACGCAAATTGTAGGATAGAGCAATTAACATTCAAATGTTGGTTGCTCTGAGGAATACACTTTAAATTGCCGTAATGCAGAGTTCAAGCTCTCCACCAGAAGACGTTGGTATGTATCGGGTTTCTTGTGTGGTGACAGTTCGTGTCAAACTGGAGGAATTAGAAACACCTGCAAAAAAGTGGGCAATATTATAACTGTCATCTCATCAGGTTAATTAAAAAGTGCTATTGTTGTCCTTGGCAAGTTAATTTGAGACCAGTCTGAACAATTCAGATGGATTATGTAATTTGGAGATGATTTAATACGTGTCTCGGAGTTATTCTGTGTTTAATCTTGACATTAACTAATTATATCAGTTTTCTTATTTTCGATATCTTTTGTGATTGTTATGCCGTTGCGCTTCATTAAAAGTTTCAACTTAACTTACCATTTATTATAAAAACTAATTATATAAATTACGCTTAACGTAACTATTCTGTTTCAGAATGACAATTCGCTATTTTCATTAAGTAAATTTAAATAAATATAAAAGAATTTGATTTATTTTTTTCTCTACTAAAGCTATTTTTTATTTATGGGAATACGTATATGCGAAAATGAGAAAAATTCTCACAAACATCAGATTTTTTTGGTACGTCTTTGGTACCCAATGTTAAGCTAAGGGTACTTGTAAGTTTCTTTGGTCAATGAATCATAAGGTAGATTTTGCAGTTTGATAGCGATTAATTTGAAGAAATGAATATCAAATAATCCAGGCGGTTCTTGCGCCATTAAACTCGATATAGCAAGAACCTCTTGTACTACAAATAATCAGAAAATAACTTATTGATTGAACATGCAACAAAAATTACGAGAGTACTAGGATACTCAGCTTTCCCGAGTTTCAAAAATTAGTATCATGTTTTTATCTTTCATCAGTGTAATTCAAAGTAAATTTTATGTAATACTGAAAAATTGAATGTATGGATAAAACAAATTGAAATCGAGATTGGATTTTGGAAAGAAATCTTTCCGTCTATTAAATTAATCTAAAATGGCCTGAGAAATATTCATACGGCCTTTGTGTCGCAAAAAATGGCACTTTTGTAAACAATATTTCTTTTCAAATGGCTAAGGGAGGTAAGGTGAAGCGTAATTTTCATTAATCGCTAAGTAAGGCAATGTTGAATGGTCTTACCATTATTGATGGAAAACCAGTTAATGACCGGTTCCTATTCTAAAAGACAAGCATGCCTTGATATCTTTGCCAGTTCTTGCAATAAGCAGAGTGCACAATGTGTTATAAAAAATCCACCAAAAACTTCAAACTACTTGCAATCTGTGAATTTTAAATGGCAATCAAATTTTCCGTTCATTTTGAAAAAGTGTCTATTATTCGTGTAAATGAATGGAATTTATATAAAAGGCATCTTCATATTTTGAATCTCCAAAGACAATCTTTGCTTCTTCTTTTATATGAATCAACACATTGTGTATTTAGAAAAAAAAATTCTGATTTGAATTAAGATGACAAAAGATACACACCAGAATATTTCTGAGGCCACACACCATATATACAGTTGTAAAATTTTCGTTATATATGAGCCACTTTACATCACTATTTACCATTTCCTTATTTCTTTTAATTACGGTAGCGTAAATGTGGTAATACATTTGCTATTATTAAAAAAAATAGCAAATGTATTTCAGAAAAGATAAGTCAGAATTTCGATTTTGCAGAACATAAGTACCGAATAATCCATAGCTCTGATTTAAAATATTTTTTGATTCATTTGTTCTACACGTTGCCATTTAATTATGTGCAGAAAGACTATACTTATACCTGGGTCGTTTGGAAAACATCATTTCTAAATACAGTACAATACAGGCAAGTATTCCATATTAATTTGTAAAGTTCAATTTTGAAACGGTGTTTGATTGTGTCTTTCTTTAAGAATAATTAAATACTTTTTCTTTTATAACAACACTCATACGACAAAAAGTAAATAAGGAAATTCCTCATCGCAGCAAGTTAGGGAAGGCCCCATACCTCGGCCACTTTTTTTTCATTTGGAAAAAGTGGTCAAATCAAGTCTAAAACCGAAAATTTTGGGTGCTTTAGAAACATCAGCAAATCAGCTTTTTTAATCCCCTATAATTTTTCCTCCTACTTAACACATAGTAATTAAAAATTAAATATACATATTCTTTCATTTTTGACCAAGGTGCATTACTGGGTTTCAGAGACAGTCCGAGGCCCGGGCAAACCGAGCAACTGCCCGTGGAGCTGAAGTCCGGATTGGCGCCAAACCGGAGTGGGACGAAAAAAAAAATGTTTTAATAGACTTGAGAAATAAAGTCATATATTTTTAAAATTTGTTGACTATATTGTTTTAATTTCAGTAAGACCAATATATAATCTTAAATATAGCTGACGTTTAAAAAATTAATTATAACATTATTAAGTCATACTTGTACGGAAATTATGTATATTTCTAGATTTAGAATGTAGACATTATATAAATTAAAAAAATACGTGGATTGGGCAGTGGCGGATTTCCGCACAGATGTTAGAGGTGACCGTCTCGTGCCTCGAGACATGGGGGGGGGGGGGGGGAAAAAAAATGCTAGAAACATCGCTGCGCTAAGCCGACGGCGAACATACGATGTTGCAGTCTTGTTTCTAGTATAATCCTCTCCTCACTGAAAAGTTTCTCCTTCTTTGCTTTAAAAAATTAATGAGGGAACGAAAACAGCCAAACGAAACATTGGGGGAAATAAGACTCTTAATAAATAAATCAAATACATTACTTAGATTGTAGTTCGTCGATAACTATTGGAAGATTCAATTTTTTTTAAAGTATCATTTGTGGGAAAACCTTCATCATGTAGCTTCTCTCAGAGTGCAAGTAAAATTCACACCACTGCAATGCAGATATCTTTCTGAATGGTATTCGACTGGAATTTTCATATAAATTGCCCTATATATCTGGCTTTGAAGTTTTGGAAGAAAATTTACGCTATGTCCCGCACATGCGCAGTAACAAATTATTTACTGCAAATACTCATATTTATTTTAATATTCATAGTATGAACTTCAAATTTTAATGGAACACTTCTGCAACACATTGTCAAGTATTCTGTAAGCTTTGTATTATTTGATGGAAAACTCTGCGTGTTATAAGCAAAAAAGCATGCTGGAAAATTTAAGATTTTTTAAGAAAACCTTTATAACTTCCAGAATATACTTGTTACTTTTACGAAAATGCATGTAAGCAATGCACTTATTAAACTAAACCATTGATGAAATTTGTAAAACATTTTAAGCTTTCTGTGGAACGGGGTAGCCCAGATTTTTTTCTTCTTCATCAATTTCTGGTCAGTCCTCTACATGCCATCGTGACCGAATCTTCCCTGTAAACTGAGCCTCTTCTTTATATGATCGAAGTTCTAGGAAAATCCTTTCAGGAGATATTTGAAAAAAATATGCGCAAATCCACAAGTGTTGACATGATTCTTGTCACCCTCCTATACTTTTGATTAGTTATATTAGATTTGAAAGTCGTTACTTTATTTTACGATTCACATTTTCATTTTTTTAACAAAATAACTTTTTAGAAGAAAGGAACGATGAAAGTGGTTTTAATGATTTACTTTGTAGAGCTTAAACTAGATAACATTTTTTAAAAAATTATCTTAATTCATTTCAAAGTGCTGTTTAAAAAAATTTTCGGGAGGATACTTTTATTATTTCCCTCCTTTTTTGCCTGTATTGTTATTAGAATATACCATTCTGTCTTTTACGACAGAGTTGATAAGAGTTGACATTGTTCATTCAAGATCGAAATTTAGAAGAAATGTAAAATTGTTCTCAGTTTATGGTAAAATCCATTATAGTTTATAGATATAAGTTGGTGATTTATGAGCTCATTTCTCCTTTTTAACTTAATAAATTTCCTTTATTAAACGTAAGTAAAGAAAAAAATATTTATTAAAAACAATTTTGAAATGTTTTTCCTATTTAATATAAAATTTGAATGCTTGGACACTGTTATGTCCAACTTATCTACACTCATGTCCATAAATTAAGGATAATTCAGAATCACACAGAAATTGAACTCTAAAATAAAAATTTCACCTGTAGAATTATCACACACATCTTGAAGAAGAATATGCAAATTACAGGAAACCACCAGAAGGCTCGGATAGTACGTCACAATGACGAGAGTGTAAGAGAGGGGTATATAAGGAATGGTGGCAAAGAAGTAAAATTGTTCACAAGCGCTTTAAAAGCCTTTCAGTGTAATAACCGCATAGTTATGGCACAAAGGAAGCATTTGGATGATTTTTTACGTGGTAGAATTATCGGACGACTGGAATGTGGACGTACCCAGCTGGAAGTATCCGAGGAACTTGGAATCGCCCAGAGTATCATCTCCAGGCTTTGGAAACGATTCCAAGATGATGGTAATGTGAGTAGATGTTACAGCACAGGTCGCCCCCGAGTTACAACGCCGAATGAGGACCGGTATTTGGCAGTTACTGCCAAAAGAAACAGACGGAGCACAGCATCAGTCCTGTCTCGTCATCTCTCTTCAGCTACCGGTACGACAGTTTCAAGGCAGACCGTGTACAGACGCTTAGGGCACATTGGTCTATATGCTCGTAGGCCTGTCAGATGTGTTCCACTTACCGCAACTCACTGTCGCCTGCGATTAGCCTGGAGTAGACAGCATGCATTGTGGACACCGCAACAGTGGTCTTGTGTGATGTTTTCCGACGAGTCCAGGTTTAGTTTGCAGTCTGATTCTCGCCGGACTTTCATATGGAGAGCGCCAGGTACCCGTTACCACCAAGAGAACACCATTGAACGACACCATTACGGTGGTGCAGGATGGCTCGTTTGGGGAGGAATTATTCTTGGTTCCAGAACTGACCTGCATGTTCAGAGTGTAACGATGACAGGCCACATCTATCGATGTGGCCATGTGGATGTCATTTTGGAACAACATGTACGTTTGTTTCGGGGCGCCATGGGTGCTGAATTTCTGTTTATGGATGACAACGCCCGTCCTCACCATGAAAACATTGTAGACGAATGCCTTCAATCGGAGGATATCACCCGTACGGATTGGCCAGCATACTCACCGGACTTGAATCCAATAGAGCATGTGTGGGATATGCTTGGTAGACGAATTGCAGCCCGTCAACCCCCTCCCACCTGTCTACCGGAACTTCGGAGGGCATTGCTTGATGAGTGGTGTAATATTCCCCAAGATCAGATTGATAATTTGATACTCAGCATGCCTAGGCGTTGTAAGGCCTGTATTGCATCGTCCGGGAGACATACTCCGTATTAACCATCATACTAACCATGTTATACTGTTTTTTGTAAATAGGTTCTTTTTTGAAATTTGTTCCAGGGAGTAAAAATCGCAATTTTTATTAATTATGTCAAACATATAGCATCTGTTTTGATCTTTACCTTTTGTTTAATAAATAGACTTTACAAATAAGTCAAATTTGTTTTGCTTCTGTCTCTTTCTTTGCCTGAACTTCATTATCCTTAATTTATGGACATGAGTGTAGATAGACGCAAAAACCGAAAGAAATCACTACTATTTAATTATTTTATATTATCAAACGAAAAAATATCTGTTTGGAGTAAAATGAAAAAGGTAAAGGGAAGCAAAGTAATTTTAATTTCTTTATCTATTTGATATAGTATAAATATAATGTTATGAAAAACGACATATCATATAGACTTTAACAAGGCTAAATTGCACTATCTGATCAAAAGTATCCGGACACTTTAGAATATTCATATTTTTTAGAATTTCTCCGGAAAGACTAAACCGACTGTCTTTGAACTTCTACCATGTAAAGAATAAACTCTAACTCGCATTTTACAGTGAAGATTCGGCACGAGGGCAATTAGGGGATGAAGGCGAAAATGGAGTTTGACCAGAAAGCTGACAACGCAATGTAACTTCTATGAATGGTTATGTTTGATGTGCATAATATTTACATGCATTTTCGTAAACACAGTACAAATATTCGGGAAGATATAAAGGTTTTCTTTAAAAAATTCTGAATTTTCCCGCTTGTTTTTTGCTTATAACATGTAGAGTTTTCCACCAAATTTTACGAAATTTACAGAAAAAGTGACAATATGTTAGAGAAGCATTGCATAAAAATTTGGAATAAATACTTTGAATACGAAAGAAAATATGAGTATTTGTAGTAAATAATTTTTTACTGCGCATGTGCAAGATATAACATAATGTTTCGTTCAGAGGTTCAAAGCCAGATATTTAGGACAACTTACATCAAAATTCCAGTCGAATACCATTAAGATTTAGAAAGATATCGGCATTGCAGTCAACAGAATTTCTGCTTCTTTCTAAGAGAAACAAAATGATGAGGGTGTGTCCACAAACTAATATTTTTTAAACTTGAATTTTCGAATAATTTTATAGAATTTTACAAAGATTGAATGTGCTGAATACCCAGGAATACTTATAAATAAAATTCATAATTTAAATAATTGCAGTTCGACGATTTTTATCTGAAGATTCAAGTTTAAAAAAATATTAGTTTGTGGATAAACCCTCATCATTTTGTTTCTCTTAGAAAGAAGCAGAAATTCTGTTGACTGCAATGCCGATATCTTTCTAAATCTTAATGGTATTCGACTGGAATTTTTATATAAGTTGTCCTACATATCTGGCTTTGAACCTCTGAAAGAAACATTACGCTATATCTCGCACATGCGCAGTAAAAAAAATATTTACTACAAATACTCATATTTTCTTTCGTATTCAAAGTATTTATTCCAAATTTTTACGCAATGCCTCTCTAATATATTGTCACTTTTTCTGTAAATTTCGTAAAATTTGGTGGAAAACTCTGCATGTTATAAGCAAAAAACAAGCGGGAAAATTCGGAATTTTTTAAAGAAAACCTTTATATCTTCCCGAATATTTGTACTGTGTTTACGAAAATGCATGTAAATATTATGCACATCAAACATAACCATTCATAGAAGTTACATTGCGTTGTCAGCTTTCTGGTCAAACTCCATTTTCGCCTTCATTCCCTTTTTTCGTGGCCCCCCTAATTGCCCTCGTGCCGAATCTTCACTGTAAAATGCGAGTTAGAGTTTATTCTTTACATGGTAGAAGTTCAAGGACAGTCGGTTTAGTCTTTCCGGAGAAATTCTAAAAAAATATGAATATTCTAAAGTGTCCGGATACTTTTGATCAGATAGTGTATATTCTTTGTAAAAATGAGGAAAAATAAATGTTAGAAATCAGATAAATAACAATACAAGAATTAGTTTCAAACTGAATGACGAAGATAAACATGGACCTAGAATTAAAAGCATAAGTACGTTATTTTAAATTACACATTTGTATCATCAATAGAACTTTTCTAGGAGGGGGCCTCAAAATAATTTTGCGCCTCGGGTCTCATATCGTTAAAATCCGCCAATGGGATTGGGAGTGAAGGCGCCATATTGTTACCTTGCCCGGTTGGTAAATTTTCTTCAGCTCGCTTCTGCTCTGTTGCACCTTAGCCACCTCTGTCTTGTACTTTGGCCAGGGGAATAAAATATGAAATTGTCAAGCGCGAATTTGGTGCAAAATTAAACTTTTCAACATCATTACACAAAATTTAGTTATATATTAGGGTTTAACAATATCACAACTGAAAAAACGAAGTTCGTTTTTTAAAAAAATATGTAGGTAGCTACTTAGAAACTTTTGTTTACTCAAAAAAAAAGTTAGATATTAATGACCTTAAATTTATTTGGACTAGAAAAAAAGATCTGTTAGTCTTAAAAAAAAGAAAGTTAAAAACGAAAAATCATCTATAACATAACTAAAAAACTATAACGTAGCATAACATAAAAAAATAACATAACAACAATGCAATTTTTTTATAAAAAGAAAAATTTTCAAAAAAAATCCTTGAACTAGGAAAAAATCTAGACTAATAAATGTTACATTTACAAAATGAAACCTGAAATTTGTATTAGCCTCGGTGACAAATTAACGGTGCAGGTAAAACCATGACAATATCAACGATTTTTATATTGAAAATATATTCAATATCTAGCTATGCAAACACATTTTCTTTCCTTGTTAGGAATTTCACTGCTCTTCCTCTTACACGTCCTTAATAACTCCCACAAAATGCTTTGTGTCCTTATTTAAGACAAACTTAAATAAAACCCACTTTAACACTGCACTATAATGTTTACAGGTGGCCAAGGTACAGGACGGCCAAGGTTGGTCGAGGTTGAGTATCTCCTCTCATTTTATTTAATTAACTATCAGACAATTATTTTTTCTTTTATTAATAAAAAAAAAAAAACTCTTTCAACGTGTGGTTTTTAAAGTACGGAATTAAAAGGGGATCAGATGAAACATTAAAAAAAAATTCTTGAAGACAAGGGGGGAAATTCAACACCTCCAGAAGCTTGCGCCGGCATTCGAAAAACTCTGTTTATATTTCAGTTAAAAACTAAAATTCCGAGATGACCACGTGCAAGGTGACAGTGTTACCACTTTAAATTAAACATTTTGGAAGGGGAAACGAAATTTCTGTATTCTCTCAAACTGATATATCGACAGTTGGCCAAGGAACAGTCCTGGCCGAGGTATGAGCCCTCCCCCTATATTTTGAGTGATTTCTAAAACTCAAAGAAATAAGTTAGACACGGAAAAGTAAGAAAATCCACATAAATGATGCTAAAATAATGCTGTATTTTTAAAAAGAAACTATGACAAAATTATAAATCTAACATTCATGATTCCTTTTTACGAAAATATAAGAGTATAGCGATAGTATCAAGTAAAATTAAATTGCTACATGCTAACAGAACTTAAAATGAGCTGTAATTGCCATTTATCTTCACTTCAAAGTGAATGCCAAATGGAAAAGACTAAAAATCACTGCTTTGAAATTATTAATTTCATGACGTAATACATTTAATGATATTCTTACTTTGTGGTATTCATGTCATTAATGGCATCATGCACACTTAGTGACATTGATTGAAAAATGAAACGAAATTTCTTCAATAAGTCTGATATAAAAAATTGAAAGTACTTTTACTTGATTTTATGATGCAATCAAATCGTTGCAACCATACGAAAGCTCTCTGCAGCCATCTTTCAATTTTCCTTCTGAGCTCCGTAGGTGCGGCGATAGTATAAAGAACCGGATTTAAAGCACTGTTAATTGGCAAGATGAATACGACGACACATGCATATAAGTTATCTGGAATAAAAAAAATTACGAGCACTCAGGAAAGTAAAGAGACTCCATAAATACAAAAATAGAAGATGATTTGCATAATTTCTATTTAATAATCAGTTTCGAACTCTTTCAGTAATGTCAGTTAAATCAGAAAGAGCTTAGAAATACGACTTTTCTGATTGCTAATATCGAAACCGAAGAAAATTACTCATATTCTACAATTTTGGAGAGATTTCACTGATTTAATTACTATATTAAAAATATTAAAAGTAAAGAAATATATATAATAAGTTAATGAAGTATTTTGCATTTCAAGAATTCCATTAATAAATTGCATACAATATGAATTTATATAACATACAGAAAGTTGAAATAGAATTTCCATCATTCAAAGGCATATTTGGATCGGAGTGCATTTTGCTGCACAAGTTAAAGAAATTTTAGATAATAGATGTTTCAGATTTATTTTTTATTTATTAAAAATAGCTGTCGTTACAATGTAAAGGTAAGAATGGGCTCTGAATTAAGATTCACATTTTGAACTATTTTTGTAAATACTTCAATTAATGTATTATTTGAGCATTTTTTAATTTAATAAGAGTTAATAAATGCATTATTATTTCCTGATTCCGCCCTTTTAATAACGTATTGAGTGTATATCCTTGACTCGCACATCGAATTACTCGATCAAACAGCAGTCTGAGGTAAGAAACAGTGGTTTAAATGAATGAGTTCGCCTTCTGATGTCTCTTTGCAGATAGAAGCGTTTAAATTTGTGTGTTCATAGATGAATGCAAGTGGAACATTTTACTAATTGCCACTTTTGCTTTATCATGGCCGTATAATTTTTTTCAACTTTATATTATCAATCCTCACAAAAGCCAAAGCGTTTACATGCAAATTCCCACCTTATTTGATGAAACTTTGTTTTCGGAAGTATACACTCTGTCCCAAAAGTTTATAGAATCTTGTATTTTGCCTATATTTTTTGTTGCATATGATATATTTCGATGTAACTTACTGTATAGATATGTTATGTCTATTAAATTAAAAAAAACAACAGTTCTACCCCGTATATTTGATGCCAATTTTTAAATCGTAGAATAAACTGAAATAACCTGTCCCAAAAGTTTATAGACAAATGCAATTTTATGCAAATATGGTATCGGTAATCATGACGTCGATCTGGAGCCTAATAAATACGTTGTAAGAAAAAGAAAGCGTTCGTTTGTTCTGCGTTTCAAGATGCCTAAAGCGTAGCAGCTCTCTAATGAAGAAGTAAGTAAAATTCTGCATTTGAAATTGCTCTGTAAGACTGTTAAAGAAATATTGAAACATTTAAATCGTTCTAAAAACATGATTTATCGTGTATTAACTCGTAAGACGCCATCTAAGCCAAAATCTCGGAAAGACCTCGTGTGACGGATATTCGCAGTGATAGACAGATACAAAGAATGACTTCAAGTCAGAAAATGTCGGTTCGCGAAATTACTGGGGTTTCCCGGTTGCAAATCTCCAACAACACTGTTCATAGACGAATTATAGAATCTGGTTATATGATCCACGCAAAAATGGCTCGCCGATTACCACTCTCAAAGCTTCACATTAGTAAAAGATTACAATGGGCTCGTAATCATATGTCATATGGTGATAAATGGATGGCTATCCTTTTCAGTGATAAAAGAAAATGGAACCTCGGTGAACCTGACGGAAATATAAAATATTGGCATGATTTACGAAAACAGCCCGGGAGCTTTTTCAGTAGGCAAAATGGTGGTGGATCTGTGATGGTGTGGGCGGCTTTCAGTTTCAACGGTCAAGTGGGTTTGGCCTTTTTAGATGGTCGACAGAATTCTCATAAATACATAGAAACACTAGAAAATCATCTTATGCCATTTGCAGAAAACATAGGGGAAAGAAATTGGCAATATCAGCATGATGATGCTCCCATCCATAACTCCAATGCTACGAAAAATTATTTAAACTCGAAAAATGTTACTGTTCTTGAGTGGCCACCGATAAGCCCTGATCTAAACCCAATTGAAAATGTGTGGGCATTATGTCTCGGAAGGTGAATGAGAATTGAGGGCAATTTTATTCAGTGAATGCCTTGAAGACAGCCATTGAAAGTGTATGGTACAACTTGGAACCAAAGATATTACAAACCTTAATTATGTCGATGGAAAAACGTGTATACAATGTCATACTGAAAAATGGAAAGACTTTAAGCTATTAAGAACATTGTATTGAGCACCTTTTGCTGAAATGTCATATATTCTTTAAACTTTTGGGACACCTAATATTTCCATTTTGCTATATAATTGAAATAAAAATTGTTATTTTTTCTAAATATTTCGCTGAATGCAAGTCGCATATGGTTTGAATAAACATATTTGTAATTGGTGTTTGTATGCCTTTCCGTTTAGCTAAAACATATATTTTACTAGAATCTATAAACTTTTGGGACAGAGTGTATGTCTAGGTGCAATATTTAAGGAAATAAACGCTTGTTACCCTTTTTTGGGACACCCTGTATATGCGTGATTTTAAATAGTATGACGATCTTTCAGAAAATGACAGAGGGTTTTGAATGTAATAACCAAGATTAAAGCGTGCATATGTTGCCAAAAATCTTCGATCTTTCACTGTAAACGAAGCAAAAGGCATAACAGTGATGTTGTGAATCATGTTACCTACCTTGTTGCTCGTGGGTTTTCAGATTGCCACTGGTGTCAGTTACGCACACTCAGCACACTCCCTTGAAAGTTTTCGTGAAAACACACTCGGGAAGGGAAATAAGCCTGCGTGACAACCAATTGATTCTCTATCATATCGACCCCTTAGCAGCCGTATGTTGAGTTTGCGACCATGTGTCCCAGTGTGAAAATGATTCTTCTGAGTATGCCTGACTACAAGCTTTTCGATGAACTTTTGACTCACTCTGTATTTGTGTTCATAAAACCGTTGAAATTACTAAATTCATAATTTTTGTTTCGTATTCTGGTCCGCGGAACGCTAGTCAAGAGTCAAAGTCAGGTAAGCTTCAAGAGTCTTCACTCGTTTTTTGGTTTATAAAACAATATATTTTAAATCTTTGTTCAGTAAACTTTACTAATTACTGACATATACGTGCATATAATATGTATATAAATATATGTGTTTGTATTTTTTTTATTTGTATATTTAGTTAGTGGGTCTCAAAATATTTTTTACACGACAGGTGGTTAGCACAACCAAAAAGGTTAGTAGAATGTCTGTCTTACTTTTTCATTCATTTTCTGTTTTCTTTTCTTGCTTTTATCTTTTTTCGTTGCTAATTTAACTCTCAGAATGGAGAAGTAAGCAAATAATAATAAAAACGAAAATAAGAATTTACCTTAAAATTTAGCCAAAGTTTTCAAACTCACTTAAGGACAACCCACGCACACTAGAATGAAATATGCAGTACTTACGTGAAATTGTAACCCCAGCAAGAGCCAGGAGTTTAATAATGACGATAGGAATCCAACAAAGTGAATCAGTCAAAACAATGAAAAAGAACCGAAATGCCAGTACGGTGTCTTCGTGCTTCTTAAGTATGACGGGCCGCGCGGATTCACGATCTCGTTTGATGGTGTAAAACATACTGGCATACAGAGAAATGATGAGCATCACCTGCAATCACAAGAAAGGAAAGTATTCATTGAATACTTATATTCATCAACAGGATAATTCAATTTTCAACTAAATGCGTATTAGAAGTTTGGAAAAGCAAATCTATGAATCTTCATATTCTTTAAAAAAGGCGAAAGTACTCGCTTAACGTAATCAAATTTAATAAGCCAAATTATATGTTCCTTTTTCACTTTTCTCAAAGAGTCAAGTAGAAAACTTTCTCTCATTGAATTATTTTTTCGTTGCGTGTTTACAAAGAAATCATTTTCTAGAGTTTCTGCAAGTAGAAAAACTGAGCTGTCCTCTCTCTCTCTCTCTTTTTAATGTAGTGCAGTTCTATACAGAAGGTTTTTTTACACTTCGGGACTCTAATTATTAGGCTGAAATAGGGGTTGGGTAACTATGGCTTGCGAGCCATATGTCGTCCTTTGAGTACGTACACGTGAATTCAAAGTAAAATCGAACTTTCATTTCTAAAATTTTTGGGGAACTTTATTAATTACTATTTCGTTTGTTTTATAGGCCTTTAAAAACTGCGAGTTACTAACGCATTCAGTTTTGAAAAAGTGCATATTCTTTATAATTGAAATATATTCTGTTCTTGATCAACCACACTGATTGGCCTCTCAACGCACGCTTTTATGTTTTCGAGCTTACAGAGCAATTTTTTCTAGAATGAATGACATTCATTTGAAATTTAGGGGTAACTTTGAATTGTGTCTGAAATTGAAATCGGGCACACAGAACCTTTCTCAGGAAGTTTATCATACTGAATAAAACCAATGAAGGCAGTGCTTTGTATGACTTTTTTTCTCATTTTAATAAAAATATAATTAATATTTTTTCTACAATATCACTTTACATTTTTCTCATTCGTAAAAATATATTTAGGGCTCTCGAATGGTTTTAAAATTGCTATCAGGGACAGGTTTGACTCTGTCGTCTCAGAAGTTTTCAGATCCCTGCTTTTCAAAAAAGAAAAGCACCAAACGCTCTATTTGCAGATTATATCGTCCATACATACTGGAAAGCCATTATTTGCTTTAGCAGCTAACATTATCACATAATCTTCTTCTATAATAGCGCCAGAGATGTTTGAATACCGTCCCATTTTGCAGTTACATGGCAATTGTTGGGGACAGTCCTAGCAATTCTGAATTGTAATCAAATGACTCCACTGAGTTCAGCGTACAACTTTCGAAACATCCATCCTGTAAAGTAGTTAAACTTCCAACAAGGTTTAATGGATGCAATATGCATGGCGGTAATGGGACTAGCACTTGTGATTCTCTGACCACAAAGCACAGATTGTGCCACTAGGCCTAATCTATGACAGAAAGATTTTCAATCAAATAGTTAATGCTTTTAAAACTAAAGTTGTTTTCTTGTTTAATGTAGGGAAATATATAAGCTACTTTCATTCACTTCCTAAAGTCCAAGAGTTACAAATTTTTGTACAGTTGTGTGTTCCTGATGGCAATACCATATTTGAATATTTTCAGAGTTTAATTACCAATCAATCTATTGATTTTAATCAAATTTTGATTCCATATGAGAGGATGCCATCTAATAAGGAATTTCAGAAAAAGTTGATTGTAGGATTCCTTAATAAGTATAATAATGTTTATCCGCCATGAAACTCGGATTTTGCGCCATCAAATTATCATTTATTTATGTTTTCACAAATTTCTTTGAATGGTAAAAGTCACAATGATATTATAAGGCTGCAGTGAGATCGCACTTGGGTCATTTTTTTGTTGATAAGGACAAGAAGTTCTCTGAATGTGGGACGGTGAAGTTGCAAAAAAGATAGAAAAACAGAGATTCAATGTTTTAAAATTAGTGCTTTAACTTATAGAAAAAAAGCAATTATTTTTACACCAACCTAATATGATAATAAGGATTATTAAAAAAGAAAACATGTCTTTGTGATGGTTCAGTTACAAACAGAAATACGAGTGGCAGAGCATCATGGGACTTGCTGTCTCAGCCTATGACAGGAGAAAATAATTTAGAGCCTTACAAAAGGAGATAAGCTCATAGATTGATTCCCGAGATGAATGTATAGGCGTAAAAGCTTTGGAATTGGGCCATCTCGCTTCTTAATTCAAAGTTTCTTATCTAAAATCGCAAAGCTTTAATGTTGGCTTAATTGGCTGAAATATAATTTGGAAAATCCATTGACAGCTTACTTGAAGATATTTTTCTTCAAGTAAAGTAAAAATGGAATACGTTACTTGGTTCTTGTGTCTCCTATGTGGAAGAGAAAAGATGTTGTCATATTTTAACTCAATGAAATGATAATTCATTTTAAGCTTGATTGAAACAATTAATTTAACAGTAAAAGCAAAATTTTATTGAACCATACTTTATGTTAATAGTATTTTCATATTTTATACTCTATTTCTTTCAGTTTAACTGACTTAATTTATTAAGATATTTCAAAAAGTTCGAATAATATTAACCAAAAATGAATAAATACGTATATAGTTGTTAATGTCGAATAAAAAATCATGTAGCAGTTGTGTAGTCGCAAAATAAGCAGTGACGGGACGCTCTAAAACCAGTGCCGTAACACTCTAATCTGGGTGACAAAAATCGCACTGTTTTAAGCAAGTTTTCACAATTTTCTCTTATTTATTTCTCGTGAAAAAAAGCAGTACCGGAACGGCGTTCCGGTGTGTTCCGCCTCCTCTACACCCCTGTCGTGTAGTAACCTCTTGATAAGTGTGAACACCTAAAGTAATTAGCAGAGATTCACAGCTGTAAGAAATTGACAAAAAAGCGCAAAAACCGTAGTTCCCTGAAAGTTTATCAGATGAATTTTTCCTCTTTACAGCTCGCATCCGTCTTTATTTTCCATACATAGAAAGAAATCAAATTTTGATAATTTGATTTCTTCAGTATCATTTCTCTTGAGACACCATGCATAATTCATATCAGAATTCTTAAGAAGCGACGATAACTGACGAACATTTATAGCGTCTCCGAACGGATTTATTCTTCTCTGTCATCGGTTTGAATACTGGAATGTGTCTAAAAACAAATTTTGTTTGATACTTACCGCTGTGAAGTTGATACCAAAAAAGATGAAGGCTGAATACTGATATCCAAGATTGTACGCGTCGTCAATATGTAACGGGAAGCAGAGGCCGTTACTGGAATAAAAGCCTTTTTCGTCACTCCATTTAAAAATTGGGATGAGTGCTAAAGTAAAGCCAATAATCCAAACGACGGCCAGGCAGAATCTAGCACCAGAGACTGTTATCACTCGGACATTGGTTCGGATGCAGCGATGCCTGAAAAAGAAATAATCGAGACTTTCAGTATTTCTTCCCCTCTGAATGAAAAGGGCAAAAGTTACAACAATAATTCTTTATAAATTGTCTCCTACAATGTTGATAATTGTCATAATAATTCTTATTAAATGGTTCCAGAATTAATTAGAAATATTTTGACATTTAAATTTTATAAAGTTACTTTTTTAAGTATGAATAAAAAGGAATTTTTCTTATTATTTGCAATTATGCTTATTATGTCTCTGTTAATATTTCTGAGAATACACAGCGAATGTATTTTTCATTCAATAGGACGATGTCTGTAACTCATATAAACGAAAACTGTTAGTAGTTTGGAAGCATGAAGCTTAGCGGAATTAAATCGTACTATAAAGTGTCGGTCACTAATTGTACAGCTGGCTCTGAAGAAATTTACCTGGTATAGACTAGAAAGTACGCAAGATGTATGGTATTATACAATACCGTACTGCAATTGTGCAAAACTGAAGGATATTGAGATAATTTCTATCGGACTGATTCCTTTCTAGTTAAGCACAAAATCAACGCTACAATCAACCTATATTTAATGCTTTAATTACTAATTTTTGGTGTGGAAATTAAACGAAATCGATAACAAAACTTCTCGTCTTTTTGAATATTATCTGTTGGATGTATGGTAAAGCATAGCCGACAGTTTTTCTTTTGTTTACATTTTAAGATCAACAGAAGTTGCAAGAACTATGGGTATTTCCTGCTACGCGGGAACGAGGAAACTCTTCCGGGCTTTGGAGAGATGATTCTTCGGGTAAAAAATACTGTAGTAGCCATTTAATCTGCGTGGGTTACTTTGAATAGCTTTTGTCATGGGAAACTTATTTTGTAGGAAACTGCATAGTTTTTTTTTCATATTTAGAATGCTTAAAGGAATATCCTCAAAAGATTTTCAAAAAGGGCATATAAAAATGATGGTAAAGCTGTCAAAGAGACTGCTTATATAGTTACTACATGTTAGCTCCAATGTAATTTCTAACTTTCTCAAAACGCCAGAAAGTTCTGGAGAGAAGGGGAAAACAGAAAAAAAAATTAACGCCTCTTGATGTAAGAAAAATGTTTCTCAAGTTTAAAAAGCTTGTACAGCTGTTCAAAGGTTCGAATTCAAGCAGGACTTAACTCATGCGCCAAGTTAAACTGTTCGCAACTACAGAAATTGTCAAACGAATTCATATTCAAAAAGACAAAGCACCACCCAAAGTGGTCAAAAACACTCAGTAATAGCCATTTATTTTGGGAGAAAGAACACATGTCATGAATCAACAAATGTCTTCCGTCATATTCTAAGATGAGAAAAAATTCAATTTAGACGGCCCATGTGGTTACCAACACTATTGGCATTGTCTAAAGAATGAAGAAGATTTTACTTAACGATAAAAATGGGAGGTGGAAGTTTAATGGTCTGGCTAGCAGTTGGATATGGATGTAAATTGAGTTTGGTCTTTCTGAGTCGTAGACCGAAGCGCACAGATAATGTTCAAGTGACGGAATCTGAGCTTCTTCCTTATGGTTCAGATTTAGGAATGAGAAGAATGGATGTTTCAATAAGAGAGAACATCCATTCGTATTGTCAGCGGAGTTAAAAATTGATTCTTTGCAAATAATGAGCGGGTTTTGCCATAGCCATCTAAAAGGCCTAATCTTAATAGTGTGGAAAATATTAGGAAACGTTGGTTCATCGAATATATGCCGGTGAAGAACAGTTGGAATTCGTCACTGAGCATCTGGATACGCTGTACTATGATCTGCCAGACAGTGTTTTCAAAGTGTTAAAAGCTAAAGAGAAGAAAATTCCTTACTGCCATACCTTTTATTTTATTTGTAATACTAGAGTTCTGCTTTTTAAAACTAAATTCAAAACAGAGGAAATTAATTTTGTTATGATTAATATTTTATCTTTGGAATTCTGGCTTCTAGTACTGATATTGTTTTTGTAAAATATATTGTTAAATATTTACAATAAAAAGAATTTGAGCAAAAATATAAAGTTAATTTTTTTTCAGAAAAAAGTCTGTCTTTCTATATTTTTACAGAGTGTGGTATAGGACCTTATAATTATCTATTGTAATGGTATAGTCGGGACCAGGCTGAGAGTCCAAATGAAATATTTCAAATTTGATTAAATGACGGGAAATAGTTATAGAATATACTGTGTCTCTCAGAACATCGTATTATTCTAAAAGTCCAGCTTAAGATGGAATAAATTCAGTTAAATTTAAATAAACTGCATATATTTCACTTTTTAAACGAAATAAAATTATAATAAATTACAATGATTTGCTACGAATATATGACCTAATCAGATAAAAATTTTATGTTCCCACATATTTGAATGACTATGATTTTAAATGAAGTCTGAGTTTTTCTTTCAGCCATAAAATTTGCATATCAGAGAAAAAGCATTCCTTTATTTTTTCACTGATTTAAACTCTTAACTTACCCCGAATGAATTGCAATATTTTTCGAAAAATCGATTGTAGCCGAGAAAACAAAGGACCGTTCTTCTTTCACAGCATTTTAAGTAATGATTTCTGTGACGCAAGTTCATCTCACCAATGCGAGTCTGCAAAGCATTTATGTCACAGATATTACCTGTCATCAGAGTACTACTTGTTGAACGTTGTTTACAGATACCAGGACACAAGAAATATCATTAGTTATCCCTCTTTTCTTTCTGCTCTGTTTCATCAACAATGTTGCTAAGCATGTTCTATGCATTTCTTTTTATTGAAGGCCATTCCTGTTCTACCTTTCATCGAAAAGAAAATTGGAATGTTAAGCAGCCTGTGAATGAAGTTTTTGAATGATTTCCGCACGACATTATTTTTTGTTGGAGCATAAATAGTTTTTAAAAAGTTTCAATGAACCCAAATTTTGAAAGCTATTTATTTATTCATTAAGTTTTACTAATTTTCGCAAACTATTTTTGAAACGATTTGTATGTGACTTTGAAAATTCATGAATCTTTCTTGAATTTCGTCAGTTTACATGAATAAATTTCGTCCTTTATACTACTTTATTGTGTAGAAAGCTACATATTTTTAGCATTTTACATCGTGTAAATCGCTGTCTGTTATACATTTTATACCTCACCTATTTTTATTAGCGTTTTTTCTATAGTGAATAATGTAACTTCAGGTTTTTATAATAAACACAACTTTTCTGATGAATCCATAGATGACGAGTCTGACAGAAGTTAAAGAAATACCAACCAAGTAACGGAACTTCACATTTATTTCTTGCTTTATGAATTTAGATGTTTTCATTTTATCCACAAAATATTCAATACCATATTAAGACATTCAGCGATGATCTGTATGATTAGTGAAAATTTCTGGCACTTATTCCACCGTAGAAGATCTGCATCTACAGTCCGAAAACCCACTGTATCTCTAACAGCGGAGAATTTTACTTTTCCTGAATAAAAACGCAGATTACTTCTAATAGAAATTATATGCAACGCTTGCGAATATATTCAAATACTTCTGCAACGAAGAGAATTGCTATTTATATGCAACAATAAGACAACTTATCCATCAAAATTGTATGGGATAAACTGAGATGCGAATGTTTCAAGAATCACTAAAGAATTCTTATGTTTAGAGAGGATCTGGAACTTTTGTTACCAGCATATGTTGCGTCTGCTCGCAAACTATGCACATTTACTAAGGTAGGTGAGCCAAAGGTAGCCAGTGTTCCTAAGCTAGCCCAAAAGTAGAATTAATTTCATTTTTAATTACAACATTGTGTTACTGCATTGTAAATCATGTATCTGCTGTGCACGTGGCTGAATTTGAAGAGATCACCTTGATCGGCCTCCATGGTATGTAGTGATTTCACTTTTGAGGAGTAGTCGTTTTAATTTCCGGGTAAGAAGATATTTTAATTCACATGTGTTTAAATTCTTAGAACTTTGAGTTATTATACGTTTTCTGAAAGCTTATTTCTTTCTCTTTAACCACATTTACTTCAATTCTAATAAATGTATCATATTAATAGTTTTAAGTCGTGCAAATGACGACCATATGCATGTTTCCAGGGTGGCCCGGGTGGAAAATATGGAGAGGAGGATGGGAAGGAAACAAATATGGAAATCAATGTAGTAAGGGTAATGTTCAAAATTTCTACTTAAATATGCGAAAAAACATTTTACCATTTATTGTTAAATTTATAACAATAAAAATTATATTTTTATTTAATTATTGAATGGTGGTTATAGTTTTATTTGCATATCAGAAAAATCTCACGAAATGTAAAAGAAACTTTTGTTAATTCTTAACCTAGTTATTGTTATAAGTATAAACATAAAGTATTGAACACTTTAATACTCTTCTAGAAGTAAAAATAGTTTTCCTAGTATTTTTTCACATTTCAAAAGTGATTTCAATATATGGGTCACCTTTGGAACACTATGCGCCAAAAGTGGCCCACCATCTACAATTTTGAAATTGTATTAAAAAAATAATTAAATTTTAGTTTACAAAGAGAAGTATACTTGATATGTGTTAGATATAAGTGTGAAATTTTACAAAAAAAAAAAAAAATCAGCCACATACACCTAACCAGAAAAGTTTGAAAAATCCTCAAAGCTTAACTATGGCCACCTTTGGCTCACCTACCTTATTTTAGGAGATTTAATCATCATTTGAATTGTTCATTGATCTGAAAATCACCACAAGACAACGTAGAATAATTGTACTGCAATAATAAAAATCGAAAAGTTTTTTTTAAAGAACAATTTTGGATATAAGAGGACTGAATATGTGAGCAGTAAGCACACATGGTTCACATGCTACAATTATAACATAGTTAAAATCTTCCACAAAAATTAGACTGTGACTATGCCATATACAAAATTTGTTTGCACAGAGACTAGATTCATTTTGAATTGTGTGATTTAATTTTATTAATTTGATTCTTTAAAAATTTCAGCTGGAGAAAAAAATAAACTGTTATTCGCGTATCTTTTTACCAAAAATCGAAAATTTCCTTTTCTTAATTTTATAACCAGAGAGAACATCCTGAATCCCTTTAAAAATGCTAGAAATTTTCCGTTTTTTAAAATATCTTTAATAAATCAACTAATAAATAAACTGTGTTGAAGGAGGGAATGCTCCAGGGTATCGGGCAAAATTGCGTTTCAAGGTAAGAAATACTTTGTTTCGTAAGATGGTCTCTGAATATAAACGAAACAATTTTCCAGAATCATTATTTACCAAGATCAAATATTGGAACAAGTTGAAACATGTTGAATTTATAATCAGATAATCTATAACATTTGATATTATAAGAAATATATTCCGAGGGGAAAAAAACCCAGTAATATGCATCTTCTACCACTGATTTGTAGAATAATTAAAATGTCTTTAATTTATAGAAATATAAAAAAAGTTCAAGTCGGAAGCAATATATCTCATCATGCCTTATGAAGTTCCTAAACCATGAGATAATATAACTCTTTTTGCAAGAAAATTAGTCTTATGGATGTCGTAAAGAACGTGAAAATGTTTTGAAAGCTGTGAAATACTATATTAGGCAGTCATATTCGTGTTGATAAAAGTAAGAATGCATCGGATGATCTACAATGAATATATTATCATGTTACTGTGAGAATGCAATTACATTTCACGTAAACATATACAAATTGGATAACATCTTATAGATTAGGGACGTGCACCATAGGACACTTTAAAATTCAATGCTATAGGCAATATTTCTTCTGTTAAGGTTAAATCAATATAATTAATTTGTTTACAGATTCGTGTAAAAACGACAAAGAGGTGAAAACATTCTAGGAGACAGTACAGCCAGTAGTCTAGGGTGTTAATAAAATATCACTCCATTAACGAAGATCTTTTCTTCCTTCTTTCGTTGCTACCGTTGACTAATATTGCAATTGCATACATGGTTGACTGAAACCTATTGTTAGGACGGGCTTCGACCGAAGGTAATAAAGATGCCCCATTCTTCCCCAAACACCATTTATTCTTCATAAAATTCTCTTGGATGATTATGTTCTTTCCGTTATATTAGCTTTTTATTTAGGTTTCAAATGAGGCACCTATACATTGATGGAAAATGTTCAGCTTATTTTCTACGTCTAATAATAATGTAATAAACTGATATGCATAAAACAAAATAGTTTTTGTATGCAGAAACCTCCACTTTTAACTTTATCCACAGTGAAAAATATTTAATCAAATTATCACGAAATACGAAAAAATTCTAGAAGATATTTATCATATTGGTTCATACTCATTGACATGATTATAATTAACATTAAAATATTAAAATGAAATAAAATTAGAATGTAAAATTGTGCAATTAAAAGATTTTTGAACATTACAGCAATTTCAGAGGATTTTAACACAGCTATTTTTTCATTAAAAACCGAAAAAAACTACTTGATAATATTTCAAAATAAGAAATTGCACTTATCATTTATTATTTATCGGAATGGAGATTATTTCTGCTTTATCCTCCGAGATTTCGCTCATTTGTTTCAAAAATCTAAAAATCAGTATGAAGAAAAAAAGGTTACTGCATTTTTCAAATACAAAGGTTCTCAAAGCTGATATTCATAAAAGTTTCATTCAATATAACGAAAGAGATTTAGAATATTAAATATTTGGAAAGTATTAAAATTTCCCTTAAATGCAAACTTCTTCTACGTTTGTGAATTTTATTATGCCTAATTATTTACTTGTTCCACTGTGAAATATTTTTTCGAATAAACTGTATTTATTTTTCTCTCTCTAATATATATTAAAAATGAACTGAGCCGATGTGCATTTAGATCTGGCCAGGTTGGTAACTTTTAAGCCAAGAATCGTTTGACTAAGTTTTTTTAATGGAAGTTCCTTAAGTTATCTCCAAACATTGCATTATTCACTTATTTTAGGTTGAAAGCCATAGCAAGTGAAATATCCCTCTAAATCTACCTCTGCGAAGGAAGAAAGGTGTCTTGGGTTGGGAGGATTCCTTAAAATTCGGATTTCTATTGCTGAATTTCCATCCATTGACGCGGTGTGTTATTAGAGAGTTCCATGTGAAGATAATTTTTACTCCTTCTTAAACAAAGTGCCATCTTTCTTATTTCAATTGAGTTATGATATACTGAAGACACAACCGTCTCCCAAGATATACGTTTATTAAGTAACAAGTGCCCGGAGTCATTCAAATGGCTCAAGTGTAACAGTTTAGAAAAGTGAGATGTTATTAGAAATCGTTCAATTCATTCACTTTCTTCGTTGGCGCTAAAGACTTGAAATAGACTGTCAGTCGCGAGCAGAAACACCTTAATTCCAGTTTCTTCTGACGAACAATGCCAATGCATTCTAAAAAGGATTTTCGAGGACATGAAAAATCCTATGGTTAGTTGTGTGCTAGAAAAAAAGGTAAAGGTATTTTATCCCTTTTTTTTGTGTTTGAGTGGAATTCATGTTATCGTAAGTTTACCGGCTGTGACCTTTTAGCTACCAAAGCAACTGTGAACTTCTAGAAGTCTTTGGGAAGAATATTCGACTCAGAACGAAGAAAATCTAATTCTATACGAAAGGATTAAAAAAAAAAAAGATTATTATTTTTTTTCGGGTAAAAAAAAAGAAAATTACACTTTTTTTCATTCAGGTTATAAAATGTTTTCGTTTTAAGATATTTTTCACTTAACTGAATCCATATCATGCATACAACGTGATATACAATTTTTTCCTGTTTGATGAGATCGTGTATTCATCTTATTTTGAGCTGTCAAAGCAACTGTGAACATGCAACGATGAAAACGGGAAATAATTTACTCGATAAGCTTTTTATGCTAATGAGGTTTGATTCTTATTCAACTATTTGGCTTAAGAATATTTTACAAGGTGTTGCATATATTACTTGCCTTTCGATTGTGATTAATGATAAGATGAGAACTGATACTTCGCTAGAAACCATAGCGAGTATTCCGCAGGCGTTGCACGCGTTACTGGTCATCCATGCATGTGCGTACTTATTATAGCTATCTCGGAACGACAAATCTTGAGAGCCAATAGCTACAAGATAAATACCCATCAGGAGATCAGCAACTAGAAAGAAATATGTTCAAATGAATCACATATTTGATATCAATTTATTTAAAAATTTACAATAGCCTCTTAATTGTTTTATTACATAAAATAATGTAGGGTAAGGTTACCCAAGTCGTACCACAGCCTAAGTCGTACCTTTTCTATTCTGACTTTGTTTCCGTCGAATCAGCAACGCTGACGGCAGTGCGATGACTATTAGCATCCGCGATGTTAATTCCATTATTTAGAACGGAGCTTCGATTTGTTACAACCTATCCTCGAAGAAAAATAAGTTTTCTGTAGTTTTCTTATAGTTTTTGTGCACATTTCGAAAGACGTGGAACAATAATATTATTAATAACATGTTATTATTTTTTAGGGTATCATTCTGCGCCATTTGGATAGTTACTTTTATGCAGTAATGATGCTCTGGTTCAATTCATTCTTTTATGATAATTACTTAAAATTTAACACTTGCCGTTGATTAAATCGTACCACAAACGAGGCTTAAATCGTACCAGTTACGCCTTAACGATCTCTTGCACATCTAATGACACAAATCATTTATAGAACGAGAAATATTGTTCTTTTTAATATGTATTGTGAAATGTGCTTTTTCCAATTTTTAGGCAGGGTCCATAAACGTACCGATAGTGCTTATAGACAAGAAGATATGGACGAGGCGTTATGAAAATTACCCAATGGTGATATGGGCATCAACGAAAGTATAATATTCTTAAACCAAATCTGCGACGTCGCCTTCTAGAAGTAAATAAACATTATGAATTTGGAAAACCGAAAAGGTTGACCGAGGATTAACTGAAGACCAAATAGTTTACACAAAGAATAGCAATATAAGGTGTTTTTGCTTCACTTCCTTCCTAGGTACGACTTAGAATATAGGTGATACGACTTAAGAACCAGTTTTCTTAGTCGTACCGATGTTAATACTTTAAGATTTGTTTATTTCCTTCGACAGAGTGCATGCATTTTGAACTTTTTTGTAATAAGTAGCTGGAATATTCATTGAAGTTGTGAATAATGTAAAATTTAATCCTTCATTTAGTAAAACCTGCAATTTATAGACTTTTTTGCTTAGGGGGTACGACTTAAGCAACCTTACCCTACACACCGTAATACTTTCGTGGTTTCGGTGATGAATAGAAAAAGATCATAGATAGAGAAAAAAAAGTCGATTAAGAGACGAGAATAAATTTACTTACAAAATCCGGAAAAATAGAAGACAAATTTGTTCACATGTTTTAATCGTCATGTAAAGTTACCCATTTGAAATATTCAAAATATTACAGCTAATTACGCGATAAATTGAAAATCTCTTTTGTTAATAATTACCATCTATGAAACTGATCCATGATTCTTGGCAGTTACCTTTTCACCTAAGTATTATTCCATAAATGAATGAATTTATATGAATTTACAGGTGCCTTTTATGAACCTCGTCGTGATTTGAGATATTATTACGACACTGAAACTTAGGTACCTTTTTAATGTGTCGCCAAATACAAGCCTACTTTCACTTCAGTAGATAAGCCTTACTTCATTAATTTCTTAACAATAACTGCCTTCAAATGCACGTGACTAGCAGTTGTAATACTAAAAGTAATTAACAATTAAAGGCAGAGGATAATTTAAGACGAACAAGTAACATTTCAAATTTAAGGAAATCAGAATTTATTCGATAATTACATAAATATTTAGAATTTTCTAACACTTACATGCAAGATTTTTTATAAATAAGCTGAGGACTTTGTCTTCCTTCCTCGACAGAACTCGCCACGATAGAACCAGAGTATTTCCGGCACAAGTCATCAAGGCAACAAACCAAACAGACATTCGCAACGCTGGAAAAACTAATAAGTGCTCTGTAGACGAAAGCCCATCTGTCTTAGGACTACAGATGCGAACATATGGAGCGTAGCTGCAGTACAAAAACTTCTTGAAATAACTAGAGAAGAAGAAAAAAAAAAAAAAAAGGTTTTGTGACTTTCTTTATAATAAACAAATTGGATTCAACAGTTTGGGTTATTCATTACACATTACAATAATTCAATATCTCTTATAGCTGCATTGCCTGCTAGCAGAGTTCGTGACTCGATTTCACGGGAAGATATGCTGCGAGTCCGATGAATCAGTGGCGTAACTAGAATAATAAGAGGCGGGGTATAATATGATCTTTTCGCCCCCAAGCCGTCATCAGTAGCTTAGTTATATTAACGTCCCGTTTTGAAGCAACGCGAGGGCTATTTTGGGACTGACTTCGTCATTTTGAACCGCTGTCGGATGACGGGGACGACGCCTGAGCTGGTACCCCTTCTCCAAGCATCCGCAGCATACCAGCGACAGGACGTTTGGCCCCTGCCCATGATTTAACGTACAGCAGGCTCAATACACGGCGGATTTTCAGTGGAATCGGGTTTCGAGCCTGGAACAATCCGGCCCCAAAGCCGAGACCTTACCACTAGGCTACCGCGGCCTTCCTCAGGGGCTTAGAAAGTGTAAATGGTTTTGTTTTTCCGTCCCTTTCTCAGAATTGCCTAAAAAAAGTGACATAAATGCACTGAGGTTTTGTTGGCGACCGGGGCATCTATACCCCCTTTACTCCCGGTCACTACTCCACTGGGATGAATATGATATGTGTGGAGACTCAAAGGTTCCCTCTTAAATATACTTGGAAATTTTATAGAGCAAAATGCTTGCTGAAGTGTCTCTTTCGTCATTTGACCATGAGTCAGAATTATTACGAGTTGCGTTCCAAATATCCAAATGGGGTATAAACCTTATCACTCAATATCTCGTGCAAAAAGATAAGCTATCTTTGCAAAGAATTGTGTTAGGTGTAGTTTGTAAGAATGGTCGTGGACTCCTTTCCTTCGAGTTATCTCAAAATTTCGTATTTAGTCGAAATATTTTTTTAAATACGTGCATTTAACTGTTATGTTGAACAATATATTTTTTAAAGTTTAATGATTTTTTACCTCAAAATCGAATTTGGACATCAATTGTCCATTCTTTCTCGCTTTTGAAGTATTTTTGATTATTTGCATATGCTTAACAGGAGAATTTTGCATAGAATTAGTGTAGTGACAACTAGCTTAATCTTTTACAATTTTTTTTTCGATGATGCTAAAGAAAATCACTGTGTATCTGTATGATTTGCAGAAACAGTGGCTTGATTATTGCACTAAAATCGCTAACAGGTTTTTTTTTTTTTTTTAAAAAGAGGTTTTTTAAAATCCGAAACACTTTTAAATACTTTCCAAACGAAATTTCTTTTAGGTAAAGATAACATTTTTCGATTCCATTTTAAACTGAGAAAACCTTTTAGTTACTCCAAAGAAATATATGTATAAAAAATAAAACACGCAAATACATTATTAATAAATCCTGAATAAAAAGACCTTTTAAAATATTCAATATAATTTAATTAAATTTTAAAATAGTTTGATGCAAGTGTGTACCACCAAACTTCCTAATCGCAAAAATCAACTATTTGACTCCATATTAATTCATGACGCATAGTTTCAGTGGCTACTCGTGCTATGCAATCTGGGAGTGCTGTAACTTTTAACTAGCTATTGTTCTCGTATAGTTAAATATAAAACTACTCAAAGCTATTGAAAAAAGCCCCCCCCCAAAAAAAAATCTAAGTGGTACAAATATGCATGATTATGAGTTACAGGATGATGGATTAATCAAGGATTAAAAGTTGCAGCACCCCCAGATTATATAGCACGAGCCGCCACTGCATAGCTTCATAATTAGTGTTCTTTCTGATTCTTATACTTCCGCACTGCTATTTATAAATAGCTTTCTTTTCGTTAATCAGAAAGAATTTTTGATAATCCAGAAAGTTCTAGTAGAAGGTCCATTTTGGTTTTACTGCTAAAGTAACCACCAAGAACTTTTCTTAGATTAGTTGTTCAATGTTCAAGCTGTGCTCGAACGGCTCAAGCTTATCGCCTTTAAAACAAAAGTATATCATACTATTACAAATAAATTAATTATATTAATTCAAGAAACATGTCACACATTTTTCAGGTTTCTTTTGTCAAATATCGATATAGGGTGCCCCAAAAATGTGGAACAAGCGTTTATTTCCTTAATTATTGTACCTAGACATATATCAAGTTTCATCAAATAAGGTGAGAATTTGGATGAAAATACTTCGACTTCTGTAGGAATTAATAATAATAAGTTTAAAAAATTAAATTTTTATACGACCCCCATTGTGCAAAAGTGTCAATGAGTAAAATATTCCACTTACATTCATTTATGAACATACAAAGTTGCAAGCTTTTATCTGCAAAATTTACAGAGATATTAGAAGGTAAATTTATTGTTTTATACTACTTTTTCATACTTGAGACTTCCGTTTGATTGAGTAATTCGATGTGCGATTCAGGAATAATGCACATATTTCAATTAGTTATTAAAAGAGCAGAATCAGGAAATAATGCATTTATCATGCACGCATTCTTATAAAATTAAAAAATGGTCAAACATACATTAATTCAAGGTTTTGAAAAAATTGTTTAAAATGTGAAACTTCGACAACTCTCATAGATGAGTATACGAGAAACATTTTACTTATTGACACTTTTACTCTATGGGGATCATATAAAAATTTAATTTTTCAAGACTTTTATTAACAGCTCCACAAAGGCGAAAGTGTTTTCATACCAATCCCACTTTATTTGATGAAATTGGAAGCATATGTATAGGTGCAATATTTAAGGAAATAAGTGCTTGTTCCACTTTTTTGGGACTCCCTGTATGTATAAAGAATACGGATACAATATGTACGTAGGAAAGTAATTAATCCAATTTAGTAAGCCGCCGTAACGGTAGATGGCAGCACGTATCAATGAGTGTAGGCCGTAAGTTTTACCAAAGAACTTATTACATTCTTTGGCGCAACTTCCACGGGTCCGTCAGATAGATTCGCGGTTTCAACAGAGAAGGTTGTAAGTTCGCTTGCGCGGCAGGTGTTTCCGCCTTAGGGCGCGGTCTATGGCCTTTTCTCCCTTTGTTTCCACTCTGGGTTTAAGTCTGGTAATAACTATCATTAAATGGCATACAACTTTTACCTTAAGCTTTCACCTGTATTTAATCATTTCTTTGTAAATATGCTGTTAATGTGTAATAAAGTAAATTAGTTATTTAACCGAGCATCTTTCTCTAAATTTTTACCCCTATATTTACCTAAGCCATAAACCACACATAATTTTGGTTGCTGCAGCCGGGATTATTCCCCTGCAACCTAATCCCCACATGTATACTAGGAATAATCTTAATGAGATCGTTAAAGCATTTATTAGAATGTATTCATTCCGACTTCTTTTGTTAATTTGTAATATATCCAAAGACACCATCGTTTTTATTTCCGTAAATTCTTGTGAAAAGCTATCAAAATTAACTGCAAAAAGAATCCCAAAAGAAATTTCATTGTCATATGTAAATCGCACGTCATAATTCTCTATTGCAGTTTTAAAGTAAGCGTTTTTTTATTATTATAACTATTTTCAAAAAAAATCTTTTATCTTTTAAGAAGTTCAGATTATTTCAGGAAATGGATCCCAAGTTCTTGAAATCGGCTGAAAGTTGTCCCACAATATCTTTTTAGATTAAGTGTCAAAATTTCTATTTATTGCTACGGTATTAAAAAACTGGCTCTTATGCTGATATATTTTCTTCTGTTTAAAACTATGTCAGTAATCGAAACATTTTTAAAAAATTATCTTTATGTTTTATTTAGATTAAATTTTCAAGCAAAGTAGTAATAAAAGAAAAAAACGATAACCATACAAATGAAATGTAAGCCATGATTTTCATTAACAAAACCGAAAACTCTTATTTCATATTCTCAAAATTTGTAAAAATGTATCAAACTGTTAAAGTAATTATCACAAAACCTTGCATTTCTTTATGAAAAATAATGAACTAAAATCTTGCAATTTAATAACTTTTAAATGAACGTTTTACCCTAGAATGAAAAATAAAATTATACTTACATAAATTTGAGCTCTGTTAGTGGGTGGAACATTTGTATATCAATATTATGGATATCTAAGCCTTGGAGGTCTCTAAAATAATAAAACCATAAATAAAACTTTCGTTAAAAGCTACGTGTTTTTTAAATGAATTTGAATTCAGAAGTACTTACAGAGACTTGAGCACATCCAATCCTCTAAAGATACCCATTGGTAAAGAGGTAATTAAGTTGAACTCTAGATTCCTGAAAAAAATGCATCAATTCTATTTGAAATAATCTGATGCGAATCTGTTTTTTAAAAATCAATTCGACGCAAAACCAATTAACTTGAACAGGAATTGATCAATATTGTTCTTAGTAGCAAAATATGCATTTGCTTACTATCAGATTATCATAAACTGAGGTAATACTTCAATGAAAATTCTTTCTAAAGATAATTTAATCGTATTTTGCGTCCTTGTTTATATAATAAGATAAGTATTTGAAAAAAAAAATTACTTTTGTTTCTTTAGACAAATAGCTCAAAATTCCTAAATAATGAAAATATTTGAAAAACATACTCACAGTTTGTTAAGATTCCTCAGCTTGTAAAAGAGCTTTGGTTTGAGGTATTTCAGTCGATTGTGAGAAATGTCTCTAAATGAAAAGAAGAAAACAGTTATTATGTTCTATTCTCACTAGCGAATCCGGGGGGTACTACGGGGCTGCAGCCTCCCTCGGAGCTGAATCGGAATTCTTTCAAATCACTACACCTGTTTGCTTTTAATACCTCTTCAAAAAAACAAACGTTGTAAATTGCTCTTTCTGGCTTGGCAGACTCGAACTTGTAGCGTTAACATTTTTTGGCTAGTAATATCATTGTGTTTTTATTAAAATACCGAAAGTATTGTAGAGTATTTTGTGATTCTTCTTGTCAGGTGAGTAAAGTTGTAGTGTATTGAAGCCACGAGGTCACGACGATACAAAATTTGTATGACTCTGCCCCCCCCCCAACCAAAATCCTGGATTCGCCATTGTCTAATTTCATACGCACAAAAGAACTTTGGAAAAAATCTCCTCGCTGCAATGCCGTTATCTTTCTGAATATTCAGGATATTCAACTTTCATGAAATCCAATATTACTTTTCGAAGATTCAAGTTTAAAAAAATATCAGTTTGTGCAAGAACCCTCATCATTTAGCATCTCTTAGAGTGTACCGAAATTGACCAAGTTGCAATGCCGATATCTTTCTGAATACTAATGGTATTGAACTTATGAAAGAAAAATTTCGCTACGTTTCGCACATGGGCAGTAAAAATAATTTACCACAAATAATCTTATTTCCTCTAATATTTAAAGTATTTACTTCAAATTTTAATATAATGTTTCGCTAATAGATTGTCATGTATTCTGTAAGCTTCGTATAATTTGGTTGAAAACTCTGCATGTTATAAGGAGAAAAAAAAAACATGCGGGAAAATTTGGGATTTTTTAAGAAAACTTTTATATCTTCCCGAATATTCGTGCTATTTTTACGAAAATGCATTCAAATATTGCTCACATCATACAAAAGAATTGATGAAAGTTTCAAACCATTATCAGCTTTCTGTGAAGCGGGGTGAACCAAAAACCCTTTTCGACTTCATCAATTTCTGATCGGTCCCCTAAATGCCCTCGTGACTGAATCTTCAAAGTAAATTGAGAGTTAAAATCTATTCTTCATATGGTCGAAGTTCGAGGCCTTCGAGGCTGTTCAAGTTCATCCAGCCTTTCGGAAGATATTCGAAAAAATGCGCAAATTTTTATTTTTAATTATTACTTTTAATGCCATCTGTGCCTTCAGATGTGATTTTCCTTTGTGATTTTGGATGCTTATCGTATGCCTTAACTACCCTTAAAGTTTGGCCACGCTTTTTTGAAACACCCTGCATATGTATCACTGTATTAAATATTTTATGTAATCGTGAAATGACAAAGGTGTTAGCCATGAAGAAAAATCACTACAGTCCACGTCAAATGGATATATATCTTTTACATTTCTCTACACACTTTTATTTAACTTGACTGTTTTCATATTTGTAAGGATAGAATTTGTTAATCGATTTTACACTCACTTCTAATTTTCTAGAGATTTGAACTAGTGTACACTTGTGTATTCTCGATGATAATACACTATTACAAAAACTTCAATTCTTAATTATCAGTTAATCGATAAATTTTGCTTCCATATGCACGGCACCACCTGGTAGGGAATTTGAGAAAAATTATTTCAAGATTCCATACTATTTATTAAAAATTAATTATGAAGTAAAGAATAAATAGTGTGAAATAATTTTAAAAAAAATACTTTTTATAGTTCCTTAATAAAACGCTGCTTTTGAAAACTTATCTTATTTTACTTTGATTTATCTAAATCAGATGCGTTGTCGCATTTGGGTATATTTAGAGGAATATTTCAGTAGGAGTTGCGTTGCACTTTGATTTTTCTAATCCGTGTTCATTGTGCTATTTTCTATAAAAGTTTAAATTCCCGTATCAATCAGGAGCTATAGATTTTTTCTTTACGGCAGTAGAAGAAATTCATAGCTCCTGATAAAACACATCTAATGAGGATGAGCAGTATAGTTAGCTTGATCGTTTTGAAACTGCACGAGGTACGGCTTCGTAATTTTGAACAGTGACCGGGACGATACTACTCCATTCTCAAAACCGAATCAACGGAAAGACGTTTGATTCCAATCAACTTTGGTAGAACAGAGCCACTCTCCCCAGAGCCAAGACGAGGCCAGCACTCCCCTCAATATGGAACTACAGGTGATTATAAAAAAATGTTGCCGATGTATGACCCCCTTGCGAGCATACCGTTTGTTGGAACGGAATAAAATTCTGCATGCAGGTATTATACAGCATGCTCTCATGAATGATGTGCAGAACAAAAGTCCAGCTTTCACAGGTACGTGATCCTCATAGTAAAAACATTAAAAATGGAGTTGGAAGGGTATTTTTAGGACAAAAACGGAGGCGCTAGACAGAGACAAATGAAACCCCATCTACGTAGTATTTACTATTTGTTATTTTCGCATTTTTCCTCGATTCTGCCTTACGTTGCCATTTTTCGGTCTAAAAAATACCGTTGTAATTTCATTTTAAGTTTTTAAGATCACGTTTCCGTGAAAAAAGTAGGTGTTGCCATTTGAAAATTCCGAAATTTTTCACTGTCACCGTAACTGTGAGAGCTGGACTTTTGTTTCGCACATCAGTCTGGAGCGCATGCCGTATAATACCTGTATCCAATATTTTATTCCGTTCCAACAAACGGTATGACTGCTAGGTGGTCATATATCGGCACATTTTTTATACCATGGTTGTTGTTTTCACTTTCTTTGTCTCTGCCTTGCCCTACCGTTTTTTGTCCTAAAAATACCATTCCGACTCCCTTTTAAGTTTTTTACTGTAAGAATCACGTTTCCGCGAAAAAAAAGTAGATGTTGCCATTTGAAAATTTCGAAATTTTTCACTGTGACCGTAACTGTGAGAACTGGACTCCGCATACTGTAGAACACCTCCATTCAAAATTTTATTCCTTTTCCTATAACGGTATGCTCTCTAGGGGGTCATATATCGGCAAAGTATTTTTAGAATCCTCCTGTATGTTAATAGATCAATATTGTAAGTTCATAAAACTGTCTTACAGTAAGTTCGTAAAAATACAAGAGGAAATCCAAATTAAAAATAGTTATTTATATGAAAAAAATTCTGCAATCATAAAAACAAAGAATATACCAAAACAGAATAGACACTCGAAAATTAAAGAACTACTACTTACAGTTCTAGCAATGTCTCTAGAGAAGAAAAAGCTGTTTCTTCAATTTCCTCTATAACGTTCTCTTTCAATATTCTACAAGATATAGAAGAAATATGAATTAAAATTTGAAAGCGAATAAAGTTGTAAGGTTTGTAGCTTGCTTAAAAGAAAACATCTTTGCAGTTCATTTCGGTACATTTGTCAATTAGCCGAAGGCAATAATATTCGCTATCATCAGATGTACTCACAACGTTTGAGAAAACTAGACTCATCTTTTTCCTAATTAGTCATTTTTGTCAAAAAATGAAACAATATATTTATCTAATTAAACACTGTCTTGGAAGTGGAATTTTAAAACTGTATGTTTCTAAATGAACTTCTATTAATAAATGGATTTTTTTATGAACAAATCGTTTTCAACTTGCCAAATGGCAAATTCACCACCTTTTTCTTCATGCAATATATATAATATTTGAACAGGAAAGAAGTTTTTTTCTAGAATCATATTTAAGTGTCAAAAATTCTTATGTAAATTATCCGAATTCCACTTTCTTTTAAATAAGACAAACATTCTTATTAAATAAGTAAACATTTTATATATTTCTAAAAATAAATATTTACTTACAAGACTTCTAGAGATGTAAGTTCTTTAAATGTTGATTTTGTTATTCTTTCAATTCGGTTATTTCCCAAACCTCTAAAAAGGAAAAAAAACGGAACGGAATGTTAGTTCATTGATTGTGGAAGCTGTAATAGAAGAAAATAGAGAGGCTTGGAAGATGACCAATTCTAGAAGAATATTTATGAATGGATTTGAAAGTAGAGGTATCACAGAGCACCTTTTGAACCAGTTAAAAGCACTAAGTAATTTACGTATATGAAATTATATATTTCATTTTTTTTCTCTATTTACGATCTATATCTTAGATGAATCAATCCTTCTTCTCAGGTTTGCTGTTTCTTTAAAGATTAAATTTCGTTACTTTCTGTATTCTCACCATTCGTTCTTAACTTGCAAATCATATTGCAATTTTGGAACACATTTTTGCAATGTGTTACCATAAACAAAGAAAATAGAGTTCATATTTTTTCAGACCTTAATAACCTTTCGCTATGAATATACATTGGTCTGCTGCAATTCACTGACAAGATGATGTGTGAAGATTTTGGTGATAATTGGGAACTAAATATTACATACTGAAGTAATTTCCCATAGTTTTTGTCAGTTTTGCAGTGAATGCGCGACCGAAAGTTATAGACTGATTTTAACCACTTAACAGTATAGATTTTTGTATTATCTAATTTGATTTTGGGGATGCGTTGTCCAATTGATTTAACTACATGTCCATAGAACACTTGGGGTGTTCTATGGACATGTAGTTCGATCAATTCGAAATGATCGGTAATGGATTGCCGATAATTTTTGTTTTGATTTATAGCGTCTATGAATGACTTATAGCTTATTAGTTAATGAAAATGAATTTAAGTTAATGAAAAATAATCAATGAAAAACAGGAAAATATCAATCAGTTTTGTTACTTTTTTTCTCGTTTTATTTCTCATCAGTTTTCAACTTTTCTGCGGCATAGGGACATAAAAAAAGAATTTTTTTGATCCACTCAAATACACACATACATGCATGTATATATACTATATCCATAAGGTTAGAGAATTTTTCGATTTTTTATTTTTATTTTTGACTATAGATAGAGTACCATTTTTCATTTCGATATCATTTAATTTTTAGGGATATTGCAATTTTTATTGTGCCTGGATTTTGTATATTACTATATTTGATATTATCTATGTGATTTATATATGTGTGCGTGATAATCATCTTTCAAACCACTCAATTTCGACTTGAAAATCATTTCTACTTTAACATATTAGTCGCTCGAAACTTTCGTTTCCCAAGCCTCATTAAAGCTGCTCAACTAGCAATTTCTTTCATTTCATTCCGAAAATGAGGGGGCTCTCCGTCTCCAATTTGTATCAAAGCTGTGAGCGCATCTTTGCCCTCGTGACAGAGAGCATGTCCATTTCGATTCTGTCATGAATATCTGTTCAAAATTGTCTCAAAGATGAACATTTCTGCCAACTGCTAAAGATAAACAAATAAAAGTCGTCTTTCAAGTGACTATTCTCTTCCTTATTGTTCTGTGTTGCAGAAAATAAAAAAATAACAGATGTATTCCAACTACGTAGATGGTTCAAAAAGTAAGGTAACAAGAGCTCTCACGGGTGCACAAATTCCCCTTTCGAATTAAATTCCTTGTCTAAATAGAATAGACGGTCATAGCATTCAAACGCCACCGGTAGGTGGAGCTAGTTGTGCCGTAGCCCTCCAAAATCTCTGTTAGAAGATGGCGGCGTTGATGGATACATGGTCGGCGATTGAAGTGTGAAGTGTAATAAGTTTTTGCGGTTAAAGAAAGAATCCCCAGCTGAAATTCATCGCCAACTGATGGAAGTTTACGGAGCAAGTGTAATGTCACGAAAACAGGTGTGCAAGGAATTTGAACAAAGCAGAACAGATATGCGAAACGAGCAAACATCAGAGCGGTCAAGCACGTTCTCCACTGGAAGTCATTGTTAGGAAATGTGTTTCATTCGAAACATTACTGTATGGACGCAAAAATGTGGTTATGTACGACGCTGCTTACTGTAGTTAGACTTTTAATTTGAGTTATATTAACGTCCCGTTTTGAAGCAACAAGAGGGCTATTTCGGGACGGACCTCGTAATTTTTAACCACAGGACGACACCTGAGCTGGAAGTCCCTCTCCAAACTTCCGTATCACACCAGCGGGAGGACATGCTTAGATAGAGCTGGACAAATATTTTATAGTTTGAATATTTTTCTCAAAGAGTACTTTAATTTATGACTCTTGATAATTTGCTAAATATAGGCATGATTCGTTACTATTTAAAAATGATCATATCTTTCTTAAATTCATAACTTTGTGACTATTGTAAATTAGTTCTATTGACATCCTAGTGAACAAATTGTAAAAGCGATAAAATAAACTGTACGTTTGTAATACTTTGATACTTACAACCAAAATAGCCTGTCGAGTGGCGGCAACGTTCCAAGCTGAGTCAATCTATTGTCCGTTAAATCCCTACAAAAAATGATATGATTCGTAAGTTGTGCTTTTTAAAAATACATTGTTATTTTTCATTTTATTCTTAACTAGCTGATAACCCGGCGTTTTTCGGAATCCAAATATTTTCATATGACCCCCACTCCGTTTCTTTTCTTCCAAACAGTGTCACTAACTTTCTCCAACAAATGTAAATATTCTTTGAAAAATTTCAAATCTAGTCTTCTTATCACCTTATAATACTATGATTTGAATGAAAATGCGAAAAGTTTGGAAAAACACAATTAACCCTTTCGCTACCAGGGTCTCATGAGGAAAACGTCCACCACAGCAAAAGATGTTTTTCGGGATTATATGACATCAATTGGAATAGATTTTACGTTTGTCACATATATGTGACGTCGGGCTCGGTAAGAAATGGCTAAGTCGCATATATGTGACAATTGGTAGCGAACGAGTTAAGCACAGGAAACAACTTTCTTCTTGCGTGTATTTGAATAATAATGGAGAAAAAAAGAAGATAGGCAAAAAAACACCTGAATTTACCACTTATAATTAAATAAATAAAAATCTAATTCGAATTTTTAAAAGAATCACACGGTGTTAGCTCCCTCTAGTGCTAATCCATCACTGTGCCAAATTTGTTGCTCTAAGTCAAACGGTATGGGCGTGCATAAAGAGCAAAAACAAAAAAAAAAACAAACAAACATGCATACTCAAAAAATTGCTCTTTTATATACACGTAATATGGATTAGAGCTTCCAATTTTTTCATTTAAAGGATCGCATCATTTTTAAAAATACTTCGCTTCTTAGAAAATAAAATATATGCCGTTGGCATCCTTTATATCGTGTTATTCGGTTGTCAGAAAGTGAATTGCATTCATTTAGCATCATAAGACTTAGGGAAATGCATTTCGAGCTTCTAGTCTGGCTTTGCAACCATATATTTGGTTAGGGCAGTATTTTTAGTACTCCTGAATCCTTTGAAAGTTTTTTTCGGCTTTGTAATGTTCCGAACCAAACCGAAACAGTATGCGACACCAACGGAGATTCAGAAGTTTGTGCCATGCAGACTCTATTAACCTTGTATAGATGGTCTGTTAGATTGAAGACAGCAGAGTTAAAAATACATCTTTCGATTCCGCATTGCCGAATATTAGACTAAAGCAAGAAAAGAAGTAAAGAATAACTAACATCGTTAGTTTGTTCTTAAACAAAGAGAAGTGACATCAAGGCATGAGTTATTTCAGGGCATGGAATTAAGAATGAATCAGGATATGAAGTTGCGGTGTAAAGAAGTTATTATTTTCGAGACTAATAGTTGGAAACATGCGGCCATCCGAAGTTTTGAAAAATCATGCATCTTTCCCAAAACCTCGCATGCCTTTGTGCATTTTTGTGAATCTCATGTGCATTTTGGTGCACTGAAATACAGCGAAGAGAACAAACAGAAGGCTTTCTTGCGCTTGTTCGGTAATGCTCTTAAGCGTTCTCGTATATTCGGCTACATCCTCACACCTGGAACATTTCCAAACATCCCCGAACTTTCTCAACAAGTATGAAACAGCCAATAGTCCTGAACATGATACAGTATTATTGATAATGAATAGAATGCAACACCCTCAAGTCTTTCAATTTTATTTCTAAAAACTCGAACTACTCTAAAGTGTAAGTTCTACAGTCAAAGTTGTGTATATGCAAGTAACTATTAGACTGTATTGAATTATTATGTTATTTTTTAACTAAATAATTAAAATTGAAAGCTTATTTTGAATAATTTAAGTGATGAGAAACTTACAAGACTTCAATCCTTTGTATGTCTTCCAAAACTGTCATGTTCAGCTCTTTGAGGTGGTTGTTTTGCAACAGACTAAAGAAAGGGATTTTGAATTTAGCACTGAAATCAGCATGAAAATGCGGAGAAATATTGATTTTGGTTATAAAAGTTGTTAATACTTACAGCCAACGAAGATTTTCAAGTCCTTTAAAAGCTCCAGGCTCTATTATTTCAATTTGATTTTTCATTAATTGTCTAAAAAAGATAACAGAAGCAATCAGAAAATACACATTTGCTACGAGGTCTTTTTCTAAAATTTCCTTTAAAGTAGAATTAGAGAAAAAAATCTAATTCATCTGAAATATTTGATGCTACTTCATCGAGGTGTGTTTTAATTTCGCATAATTGACAATATAATTACGGGAAAGATACAAATCATGTGCGATAGACTGAGTCTTACGGTGCTGAAATTCAGTTGTTGCTGCAAGTCATTGTAATGCTGATAGGTAGTCATTGTAGTCGGCGTAAATTTTTAACGAAGATTTAAGAAGGAAATTTCGATTAAAGGGTAGCAATTTTTTGGAAACAAATTATGATATGCATGACAAATGCTTTTAAGAAATGCTGAACGTGTGCATTGCAACCACGTTTTGCAACTAATAAATTATTCATATTTTTACAATATCTTGGATTTTCACTATTATCTTATTTTTGTTTCAAAGAAATTTATTATTAAAAATTTAAACTTCGTAATTTCCTCAACAGTATATTTCTTAACTCAAACAGCATAAAATATAAATATTTAAGCCATTTAAAGCACTTTTCCAAATTGAAATATATGCCTATCTCTAACGGTCTAGAAATTTGCTATTGGGTTATGACAAGAGTGACACCCAGTATATCCTTAATTTTCACTTTACAGGTCATGATTCGATTGTTATTGCTTCCAAGCCAGTCTCTCGTGGTTATGCCAGAAATCACACCGAAAAGTTCACTTGGATGATGCAGTTCGCCTATTAAGCCTTACAAAAACATTGTTTTTTACTGGTTACTGAGAAAAATAATAAAATTATTAATTGCAATTATTAAAAAATGTAAACTAAATTATTACAATTATTAAATATCTAATCGTTAGATTTCAAGTGAAAAAGGTGTATTTTAATTTTTTACTATTTGAAATGACAAGAAAACCAACTAATTTTCAGGAAACATACTTTTATTTAATAAAGAATACTTACAAAAATGTAACATTTGACATGTCTGAAAAAGGACCTGGACTTAAAACTCGTATGACATTCCCCTCGATATGTCTAAAACAAAATTGGAAGATTAGATTTCATTTTAAAAATTCGTAAGTTATTCATTTAAAGAAGGGAAAAGATATTGAGGTCAAAAGAATTATTCTCTAAAAATTAATTAACTTGTGCATGTAAGCAATTGAAAATAAAAGGATTTTTAATATATATATAATCCTTTATATAAAAGGATTT
>BGPR01000087.1:1369080-1537792 GCA_013235015.1 Araneus ventricosus | reverse complement strand
TTAATATATATATAATCCTTTATATAAAAGGATTTTTAATATATATAATCCTTTATATAAAAGGATTTTTAATATATATATAATCCCTTATATTTAGGAAATATAATTTTTAAATATATATTAGGGCAACTAATTTTTTTCAAACTTAAAGTTTTGAAGTCGAGCCTCGCCGTTTCCAGGTCTCAAGTTTTATGCATTGTTTTGAGGAAGGAATCAATGCAGTTCAGGTAAAAACATTTGTGTTTTATGGCGAAAAATCCTATATTGCAATCATTTCTGTAGAAGTGACAAAGAGAAACCGTCAAAAATTTCTACCTCCAAGTTTTGATGAATCTTCATTCGTCCCGAAACAACCATTTTTAGAACTACGTCTGCCTGTGAACACGCTAGACGGATGAAATTTGTATTTCCTCTTTACACCAAAATTTACAAAATTACCACATTTTTACCAAATTTTGAACGAAATCCATCTGTGTGCATGTGGACACGATAATTCAAAATATCAAGGAGTTAGATGAATGAAATTTGGCTTATGGTTTTATCACCAGACTCATAGATCTGTGTTAAATATTTTAGACCAAATAAGCCAATGGTTGACTGTCTGTCGGTCATTCTATTTGCTTGTATACGACCGCGACACAAATACACAAATGAAATTCAATATGACAACAAAATTGTAAATATACAAAATCGAATTTTGAACGTAATCGGTCAAAGGGAAGAGATTCAAAATGCGTACTAATTATGCTAGCAAACCTAATATAAAACGCCTCATACCATAACCGATTTTCATGACTTCAGGAAGAAGTTTGAGAATAGTTGCAAGAAGCTTCTAAGAAGAAGGTACTTAAAAAAATTCCTTGTTTTGCAGCAAAATTTGGATCATACAGAAATTTTGGTGCAAAGTTACCTCATAGTTGGGGATTATTTGCACTGGTTATTTTTTTCAGTATATATCAAAAACAAATTCCCTGGGACAATTTTAGATACATTTATGGAAAGCCTGGGTGGAAATATATAAGAAAAATAAATTTTATAAATACCCGATTATAATTAACAATTTTACGCACTGTATCCGGCCAAACCAGGATGGCGTTTTAGAAATCCTTTTATCTAATTATTGCGGGGTCTGTTATTAATATATCTATCTATTACCACACCTTCTTAGTAAGATAAACGTTTATTACCGTTTTAAGATTGAGAGGGAAACCGAAGTCACTGAACTGGGCTACACTTTGCAATGGCTTTTTCCTTCTCATTGGAGAAAACCAAAGGATTTCCATGTTTCCTTATTTTGAATTATCTTTTTTTTGTAACAAACTGTTTGCTTGGGGTACCAAAAGAAAAGCTTCTGCCTCGTTAAAAATACCCTAATCTTGTGAGTTAAAGCAAGCTTCTAAGTCTCTGGAGAGAAATCCATACACTTAAAAGTCCCTAACTTCCTTTTATACACTCTGGGCATATCTGAAGCAAAAGTAAACATTGTTCTTCTTATAATTTAATACAAAAATAAGTTATAAAACAGACTGGGGTTGCTTTTTACCACAAATTTCGATGTTGCAAAACAGTTACCCCAGGTCAGAAAAAAAAATTAATTATAACTTAACTAAAGAATATAATTGGCATCCAAAACTACGAAATGAAAGCTAAGTTTATTATCTTTAACATTTAAATGCACTTACCTTCAGAAATGTTATACTTTCTTTACCAGAGAGAGATTTTCAGCACCAAAATTTTTGCTGAAAAACTGACTCTTTGCCTCTTTCTTCTGTACCCTCCTGAATCATCTTTATAAACGTTTAAGGAATGAAATACACTAATAAGTGTGGCGAAGAAGCTAGGCAAAATATCAGTTCCATACCTATAATCAGTTGATTTCTATTTCACTTTTCACAAAAATTTTACACTGGTGCAAAGTTACCCCTACGAGTGCAAACTAACCCCGTTTTAAGGGTATTATAGTACGAGAAAATCGAGGGAACACTCCCGCTGGTCCCTCTTTTGAGTTTGAGAAGGAGAAAACTGCTTAAAATATTGTATTTCTGAATTCCGAGACGATGCAGTTTGCGAACATGCATGAAAGGTTCAACAAAAAGGTTACTGGATACTGAAGCACTGAAAATAAACCGCATTCTGGAAAGCGTTTGCAGACTTGTATAGGCGTCAAAAATAAAAAAAAAAGAAAAAAAATGGACACCTCTGTAACTTAGGTATAACAATCTATCTTCACAAAACTAGTGTCGATATTAATGACTCAAAGGGAAAGGTTTATTCAGATCGAGAAACTGATTAACCGCGTTAATTAACATAGATTCTTAACTGCTATCTCGAAATTTTTCCAATACAGAATAAATAATTCGATTCAGCATGCCTTTTTCTATATGTGTATCATATTTCATTCCAAAATTCGCAATAGTTCCTGTCGAATTGTTTATACCCCGTTTTTTTGAATATTTAAACGTTTTTAGTTCTTTTTGGAAGAATGAAATGGCATTAATTAATTTTCTTTCCGAAACACTTTTTTGTATAAAGAATACCAATTTTGCACTTACATTATTTTCAATCCTTTGTATTCCGAAAAAGCTCCTGCCGGCAGTGATCGAAGTGAGGTATTGGTCAGGGCCCTTTAACGAAAATGTAAAATAGTTATTAATGTTATCGAAATTAGAAAAGGAAATTTTAATACTTGCTTAATAGAGTCGTAGCAATTAAATTTGAACTAAAACTTTCATTTATTTCTATTTTATGTGAAAATTTAAATCCATCCGAATGTGTTAACAATAGGTTGTAAACTATGATTTGACAGCTGAGATCGGACAACTTGAATTTTTTTGTGATCCACTGGAAAATACCATTATACAGGAAATGTCAGTCATACATACGCTAAATATACAGATGGGAGACAGAATAATGCGAACACTTCTGAATTTGCACATTTTTTCAAATATCTCCCGAAAGGCTCAATGGATTTTCCTTGAACATCGACCATGTAAAAAAGAGTCTTGAATTCAGATTTTACAATGAAGATTTGGTCACGAGGGCATTAGGGGAAGAAGAAAATGATTTAGGACTCACCCGTTTCACAGAAATTTGATAATGACTTAAAATTTTCATCAATAATTTTGTTTGATGTGTACAATATTTATATGCATTTTTCGTAAAAGTAGCACGGACATTCGGGAAGATATAAAGTTTTTGTTAAAAAATCCAAATATTCCCGTATGTTTTTTTGCTTATAATATGCACAGTTTTCAACTAAATTACAAGAAACTTACAGAATACTCGACAATATGTTAGAGAAGCATATTAAAATTTAAATTAAAATTTGAAGTAAATACTTTGAATATTAGAGGAAATAAGATTATTTGTGGAAAATAATTTTTAATTACGCATGCGCGAAATATAAAATAATTTTTCTTTTATAAATTCAAAGACAGATGTATAGGGCAACTTCTATAATAATTCCAGTTAAATCGCGTTAAGATTCAGAAAGATATCGGCATTGCAGCGAGGTTAATTTCAGATACACTCTAAGAGAAGCTAAATGATGAGGGTTTTCCACAAATTCATATTTTTTAAATCTGAATTTTCTAATAGTTATCGACGAACTGTAATTTAAATAATGCATTTAATTTATAAATATACATGGGTATTCAGGATATTTAACTTCCATAAAATTCAATATTACTGCCATTTTCTTCTTCATCAATTTCTGGTCTGTACCCTAAATGCTGTCGTGACCGAATCTTCACTGCAGAATGTTAGTCCAAGCCTCTTTTTTGCATGGTCGAAGTTCACAGAAAATCAATCCAGCCTTTCGAGAGACATTCGAAAAAATGTGCAATTCCAAAAGTGCTCACATCATTCTGTCACCCACCTGTATATAATACGCTGTCGATTTATGGGTTCAAATGTATGTAGTAGCAGTTTATGGACTTTGGAAATTCTTTTTAAATAATAAGAATAGTATTAGTGAGATAAAAAAAACCTTAAATTTTATGGAAGCTATTGGTAGAAATTTTCATTTACTGAAACCATACTTATGTATCTCATGCCATATGCCTTAGCTTCTCTATAAAGGTTTAATGTTCGTCAGTACTCTAACGGCAAAGTATACTGAAAATTAAAACTATGAAATGAATAATTACCATTGTTTTTCCACTATTCGTTGCTACTTAAAACTATTTATGGGTTTGGAATGACCATAAAATATAAAGTCAAACACATATAGAGAAGTTTCTTCTTAATGCTCTGCAGTATCTACTTCCATTCGTCCCGATGTATTTCTGAATCTGGCTAGTTGTAAGACATAAGGCACCATTATAACCCTTTGACTTGAAAATGTCACAATTTTACAAAAATAGTCTTGAATAAAGTGCGAGTAAGAGTTATGTAAAATCTGGTTATTATTAATTACAGTAGATTCAATCAATGCAATTTGTTTCATGAGAACAGTTTTTATAATGAAGCCCGAGGAATAATTTTCTTTCAGGATATTAGTCGTGTCTGATTCAAGAAGACAAAACTTTCAGATGACAGGAAAATGCTTCACGGTCGTGTATAAGTGGTTTAGTCCGTTTCTTTCAACGAAATATTTTAAATTTATGCATGCTTTCCCCTAAGAAAGCTCAACCTTAAAAGAAAAAAGGTATAAAAGGAAAAAAAATGACATCAATGACTTTTCAAAAAACTACTGGTTGGCGTCATGCACTATTATAGATCGGTTTTGTGTAATGTTATGGAGAGAAAGGTTTTTTCGAAAACATATTTTCCTGTTTCATTTATTAAACCCATAGATTACGAAAAACTTGTAAATGGAGTAAATGAAAAAATCTTTTTCAGTGGACCCCAACCGAGCGCGAAGCCGTCCGGTGTATCTGAGTGACGGTCGCTGCAATAGCTCGAGTGCTGAGGCCGGAGTCCTAGCAGCCCGTAGGAGGCACGCACTACCACCAGCAGAGGGCAAGCCCAAGCCATTATTGCACCCACCAGGGAAGCGAGACCCCGCTTACTTATCTGGCGGCTTCTCATCCACGTACACGTGGTGCCCCCAGTGGGACTTATCAGTGGACATCACAATAGCGACTGGACAAGAAGATTTCGATTTAAAATTAGTGCTCTATCGTGAAACTACACAAAGGCACTGGAGAAGAACTTCGCAATTTTGAGAAATGGCCAGGTTACGTGGATGAAACCTGAACTGGTACACTACTCCCAAAACTTCCACTCCGCACTAATACGAGGTCGTTTGACCCACGACATCAACTTTAGAGGGCGACTATCCTCATACACGGAGGATTTCCAGCGGAATCTAATGTTGAAACAGAAATCCTCCAATCTTGAGCTACGTCTCCATACAGGAAGATGCTTCTCTCTCTTGTAAAATTTTAAAGTGCCGGCGCGTTGATAAGGAAAGCCGGAATGGTATTTGTATCCTAAATATATCTTACGTAATGTTCATACATTAATATGATTAACTGAATAGAAGTCACTCATACAAGGACAACAATAATATTAAACCGAGAATATAAGTGATAAGAAGAGATGTCTTACGTAAATTTCGAACAACATCTCTTAAATTCGTGAAGAGTGAGAATCTTCTGCATTCCGGCGTGTCTGAAATGCCTTGAAATCGCCTTTAATCCCGTATAAATTTGTTGTTAGATGTATATGTTAAATCGCAAAGTTGCGAGAAAATAGATGCAGAATTTTATGAAAATGATGAAAAATCGCAGATGTTTATATCTTTAGAAATGCAATATTTATGTTTATATACCATCCACGCACAGAAGAGATCTCGGTGATAAAACTTTATATATGCACTAATTAAATTATGTGCAAAATTTCAGCATTGCATCAATAAAGAAGTTCGAGAGTTGTGTTTTATCAAAGGTGTTGAATCATTAATCACAAATTAAAATATAAACAACTTGAACTAAAAAGCAAAAGGCACCGCCCAGAATTATATGCACAAATGCCAGTAATATCTATCTCTGAAACTCATTTTTATTTACAAAACTCTCAGAACTATAGTTCCTGAAAAGCATCTTCGAATAAAATTTTTCAGATTGGTCTAAGCCAGTATTTTTGACTTGACGTACGTCTGCGACTTTTTTCAGAATGCGACATAATTGCATACCACTTAATTAGTGGTGGTACATTTTACACATTGGAATATTTTGTGAATAGGGACCATATAAAAATCAAAATTTTGTACTTTTCAAAAATATAAATTTCTGCAATTTTTAATTGATTTCATAAAATTTTGAACAACTTTGTAATTTAAAGTGCATGTGTAGGATCAATATTTAAGGAATTAAAGTCGATGTCAAGGTATGTCCGATACCCCTCACATGTATGAAGAGATTCCGTCAACTTTTTCTGTTGTTAGAAATTGTTAATTTCTGAGTATCCATGTTAATTTTTCTTCAGCATATATAATGTGAATAAGAAACCAGCACTTTTCTGGAATAATAACTGGTTTCCTGACATACAAATACATATATGTTTAGAACATCAGATTTCATTTAGTTTCAATAAACCATGCAATCAATAAAATCGGTCGTTACGAAATTTCTTTGAATAACACTAAAAGGCAAATAAATTAATGAGGATAATTACTAAAAAATATTGGCCTGGTTTTCTCATAACAAAATCTTTTCTAAAAACCATGAACTATCTTAGTTCTCATAAAATAGCCTCCTCAATGATTTAGGAAGATTATTCAAAGAATATGCTGTAGTAGTGTATTTTTATTATGTTTTACCCTTTTAACGTTAAAATTTATTTATGTTTGATAAGTAGTAATCATTTTTTTCTACTTGTAATTTTCGTTCATTATGCAAAAAAGTACAATAAAGGGAAATCATGAGTAAAGTCCTAATCGAAAGATACAATGACTGAGAGGGACATGAAACATAAATATTTGCATCTTCTTGAAGAGACTCCATTAATTTTAGTCAGATAAAAAAATAACATTTTTAGTATTTATCTATATTTTGTATCATATCATACATTTTTGAGAACCAAACAGCATATGAATTTATAATTACAAGTGAAACATGAATTAAGGTCTTACAATTTTGTGATTGAATTTCCAATTCCCTTTGGTACAGATGTCAAGTTATGGTTTTCGCAGAATAAAAAAGTGAAAAATCTGCATTCGCAAAATGGTGGTACACTTTCTCCCAGACCTGAAAAGGAGAAAAAGTATAAGGAGCTACAGAAATAGCTCATTCAAAAAGAATGTAAAAAGGAATGAAGTGAATACAATTCACGTATTAAGAGAAGATTTACTAGAGTTGAGAGAAAGACTGAGGGATAATTTTTTTCCAAAATTGTTTCTAGTAAATCACCATAGCATTGACGTAATTAAAAGATAAAAATTTTACTTACTACAGTTATCCAACGATTTGTCGAATATAACATCTTTAAGTTCTCCGTGTTCTTTGATTGCTTTAACAAGAGAATCCAAGCTTCCGTGAGCATCGGCTAGATGGGGCAGAAAAGAGAAATTGCATATTACTTTTGAAAAAAAAGCACTCTTGAAATGTTAATACATTTTCGGTAGATATTAATACATTTGAGAGGAAATCATATTCAGAACGCCCTTCTTTTTGCTGGAAACTTTTGTGTCGTTTCTTAGAAAGCAATGTTGGTTAAAAAATATGAGACATTGTAAACAGCTGTTGACACTTATTTGACTTTTAATATTTGCATATTTTCCTCCCTTTCTGGTAACAACCCTGTGCACACGCCTCAGCATCAGAAAGATCCGCGCTCTCACGATGCAAATGTATGCCTTGAAATGTAATTTTGTCGAATCATTAGTTGAGGATCTCTAGCGGGCCTCTGAATCATATGACAGTTCTGGGCACCGTAGGAATCCAAGCATTGGACCGGAATCGAACGCTCAAACTTGGCCACATGAAATTTGCACCTGAACCCCTACTCCACCAGAGTCGTCGAAGCGAGAATACTCTGCTATATATAGTTTTGAAAAGAAAGATAATTAAAAACTCGCAGCCTTTCCCTCCAAACTCGTTGGTGACCATCCGTGACAGTATCAATCAATCAACATTTTCGCAAGATCTTAAAAAAAATTAAGTTCAATCAAAATGTTCAAAACAGAAAATGAATATCATGTGATTTCTCCGTCATATCTAGACTGTTCTCCGCGTCAGACTGATGTTAGACGACATAGATGATCAGTCGATGTTATTTATTATCAGTATGATGCTTGGTTATTATGCATGCAGTTTTAATGTTGTATACTGTATTTCTTTAATACAAAGTCTTCATATGAAAAGTCTTAATGTATGTCATCATTTCTTGCGTGATTCCTAATGGAATATACATATAAAATAGGAGAATTCTTACGGGCGAAGGCCAATTTTTTGATATTAATTTTCAATAAATAAAAGTGCCTGCTGATCTGTAATAAAACAAGAAAAAATAAGGTATATATTTGCCAAAAAAAAAAAGAGAATGTATTATTTAAAAAATACAAGTAAAGTTTTAAAAACAATATTATTTTAAATTTCGCCTCATTTGTGAGAAACAAATTCCTTAATGACATTTTAAACCACGAATTTAACAAGCTTTATTAAAAGGAGGAGATTTTAATTTTCAACCGGAAACGATTGTTATTCGGATAGGAAATTCATTAAGCGGAAAACTTTTTTTTATTAGCAATGAATATATTACACGTTTTGCTCTTAAATAGAGTTCGACAATATTTTAATCAAATGAATAGAATAAGTAAGTGTTTAATATTTAAAGATTTTTATACTAAAATTATAATAATAGGATTTTAAATTACGGAAATAAATTTTAATTCCCGAGAAGAAGTTCACCTATAGTCCAGCACAAGAAGGTCCAAAATCGGGGTGAAAAAAACAATAAATAATATAGTTTTGAAAATTGGTACACATGTTCGTGAGGGGCTTATGATGAACATACTAAAAGTCCCCGGTCCTTGGGGGGGGGTGAGCCAGCGGCGCCATATTCGATTTCATACCCCCTTTTTTAGTTTTTTCTGAATATCTCAAAACGTATTCAGTTTTCAAATTACAATTTATTTAACAAATTAAATAGCGTAAAATTCCCTACAAATATTTTTTTTCTTCGAACTTTAATAGTTTCCGAATCTCAAAGTTTATAGCCATCTTGGATTTCATCCTCCCTTTTTAATTTATCTTGAATATTTATAAAACTATTCAATTTTTTTAATTTTATATAATCAACAAATTAAAGAACGTAGAATTCCCTACAAACGCATGCTTTAGTTTTTGCTTTAGCGTTAATAGTTTCTGAGATAATGGGTCTCAAAAATTTTCCGCCATCTTGGATTTCATCCCCCCTTTTTAGTTTTTCTGGAATATCTCGGAAACTATTAAAGCTAGAAAAATAGTAAAAGCATGCATTTGTTCGGAATTTTACGATCATTAATTTGTTGTATCACATATAATTTGAAAATCAAATAGTTAAAACAAAAATAAAAGCATGTGTTTGTAAGGAATTTTACGCTCTTTAATTTTCTGATTACATAAAAGTATAAAATTGAATAGATTTCGAGATATTCAAGAAAAATTAAAAAAGGGGGATGAAATCAAAGATGGCAATAACATTTGAGGCCCATATCTCGGAAACTATTGAAGCTGGAAGAAACATAAAAATATGAACTTGTAGGGAATTTTACGCTCTTTAACTTGTTAAATAAGTTATAATTTGGAAATTGAATACTTTTCGAGATATGCAAGAAAAACTAAAAAAGGGGGAATGAAATCCAAGATGGTGGCGCTAGCTCACTTCCCCCCAGGTCCGGGGACTTTTAGTATGTTCATCATAAGCCCCTTTAGAACATTTCTAGGAATTTTCAAAGCTATATGATTTTTTTGTTTTTTTTTCAAACCCTTCATTTATTATACTATCAATTAAGATTTTTTACAAATTCATCCATTTTGAGACAAATTATCTCAAGAAATATTAAAGCCTTAAGAAAAATCAAAATACCCATTTGTAGGGAATCGCGCTCTCTTTAATTTGTTAAATAATATGTATTTTGAATATTGAATAGTTTTCGAGATATTCAAGGAAAATTGAAAAAGGGGAGGGAATCCAAGATGGCGGCAACCTTTGAAACCCATTATCTCCGAAACTATTAAAGCTGGAAGAAAAATAAAAGTATGTATTTGTAGGAAATATTACGTTCTTTAATTTTTAATTTTAAAATCACATGTAATTTGAAAATTGAACAGTTTTCAAGATATTCAAGAAAAACTAAAAAAGGGGATGAAATTTGTTAAATTGTCTTTTCTCCAAAATTGTATATTTGTATCAAATTTTAGAAGAAATCCGTCTCGGGGCAGTCTATCCTTCCACGTTCATTCGAACACAATAACTCAAAAAGCTTGATGTATGAAATTTGGTTTACGGTTTTATCACCAGACTTGTAGTGTAGATCTGTATCAAATTTACTCCAGACCCATCAAAAAGTTGATATTCTGTCGGTCTGTCTATTCCTGAGTATGCAAATGCGATTTTTCAGAGATGCAACAAGATAGATCTACGATATTCGGTATGTAATTTTGGTACAAAAACTTTAGTTCTGTGTCAAATTTTGAGCTCAAACGTTTGAAGAGACGATGTTCTGAAGACTTACTCGATGTTAAGCTAACTCCAACGCAAAATTAACACAGAGACGAAGCATGGATTAGCATACACTAACAAGATGGCAAGCATTTTTAACACTAACTACACTCTGGAAGTTAATCTGGCTGATATGATAGATTTTAGTAGATCATGCTGTTATTATGTCTCATACGAAGAAATCCATGAGTTCCAAATCGATTCGATCGTGGAAGCTGAGGAATAAGTCCAAGTTGTCCAATGCAATGAGAGCTGTAAGTAGCGTCGAGATTATTTCTGAAGTTACTGTAGAAATCAGCTGTGCTCCATCGTGCTGGAACCATATTCATGCACGAACTACTGGAGGAACACCGGAGAGAAGTTGATACCTTATAGAAATATACTACAAGTGAAGGTATTCAACAGAATAGGAAGAATATATGGATGGGGAACCTTTCCTGCTACTTAGGAGATTATATATGAATCATCATGCTCCCAAAGATGAGAACTGTTATTGTTACACATACTCGAACGTGTAAACATAGCCTCACCATCGCTGTCTACAACTGCAACGCGACATTTCTGCACACACATTCCATTACAAAATCTTCGTATTTCGTCTCCATTTACTTGCTTTTAAATTTTTGCCTGATATTTTAGATTTACCCTGTGTATCTATGCTTTTATATGAATTGTGAAACCCATGAATATATTCCATAAAATAAACACAATTAGCCACAGTAGAAAGTATTTTAAGAATATCTCATCGAATTGTAATTCTATTATTTTATAAAAATGAATAACTTAATTGTCACAGAGCGTTCTCGAGAAGTCAAATTATTAAAAATTTCACATTGAGTTTGACCATGAAATTTATTCTTTTAGCCGTTTATAAGGCCGTGGTAAGTATACTTACCACCAACTTCACCATTTTTTAAGGTTGGCATAAGTTCTTTCCAAATTTGCCGATGAAACAAAAACCTAGATGTTCCAATTTCTTTTCTCAAACCATAAAGAAGAGTCTGGGCTTGATAATTAATTAACAAAAAAATAATGTCATTGAATATGCTAAATGAATTTCTTTTCTCAATCCCAGACCCATTTTACTGTAACACTACTAGAAAAAAATGGCTCTTTAAAGGGTTAAACTATTTTTCAAAAACAAAATTAAAACGCACTTCGAGAGTTCAAAACTATTTTCCTAATATTATTAAAAATTTATTCAATAATATGAATTTTTGTAGCCTTTAAGAAAAATAACGGTCTTAGAACTGCTTTGAATATTTAGAACTCACTTTAAATTTTATGATAAAATAACAGTAGCTTATTCATTCTAGAGAATTTTTAACTGAAGAAAGACAGAAGTAAATGGAATTACTGCGCATTTCAGTTCTTTTACAAAAGTGTCAAATGCCTTTGATATTAGAAACATGAAATATGGGTCGAACTTACGAATTTTAACAGGTAACCTTTAGAAGGAAATTATTCATGAAAAGGATAGAAAAAATAATCGTAGCAAGTCACAAATCTGACGTCTTAGAAAAAAATATAGTATAGCTCTTTGGAAAAAAACGCAAACTCATTTTTTGCAAAAGAATGGAATTTATTCCAAGTTTATGGTTCGTGAAAAAAATGATGACATCTGGAAAAAAATTCCAGATCAAGCAAAATTGAATGCGATCAATACTCCAAAAGCAAATTTAATAAACTTTGTGGAGACGGTTCAAATAGAGCATTTGATATTAGAAACATGAAATATTGATCGAACTTACGGATTTTAACAGGTAACCTTTGGCAAGAAATTGTATCGGGATTCGACAATCGTTGGTTTGAGACCCGATTTCGTCGAAGATTTACTGTGAATAGGGGCTTAAATCAGTCATCGATGATCAAACATCCTTAAGTTGGTAGGGTGTGAAAGTCTGGAGAGTTCGTGTGTCGCTCAAGAATATCACCTGGCCACAATTCAAAATGACTCCATTAATCCTCATGTAGCTTCGAAATAATAATATAACGAGATTCGTATAATAATAGCATAACGAAATAAATTAATTATAATAATTATTTTATTTCGCTATGTGAACTACCATGTAAATATCCAGCAGATATTTTTGATTGATTTCTCCCTTCCCCTTAAAAAACCCCAATCTCCCTTTTATTTCTCCCTTCCAACATTCAAAAAAGTAGTAACCGCTAATAGAGATTGAGAATAGAAAAAAATTGAAATAATTCAACACAGAATTTAGACTTATAGTTACGTGCATGTACATGTACATCTGCTGCTAACAATATTACTAGAATAAGAAGCAAATTTTAATCATAAAATGCGTGGAACAATTAATATAAAGAAAAAATGGTCTCACACAAATTTTAAAGTATAATAAAATGGAATAGCATCTATCTATTCGGAAGTTTCAACTTTATTGTATCTGATTATTTAACGCTCTTTCCTTGTTGAATTTTTCCCACCTTCCAGTGAATTTCGGAATATAAATCAAGTAAATATCACACAGAAGTTTTAATATCAAAATTCTTTTGTGTTACCGTTATTTATTTGTCTATTTTGAGGGTGACATTTCATTTTAGATTAACAGAGAATGACCTTTATCTAATTTTATCTTATCTAATTTTCTAAACAACTTAGCTAATTATCCGTTGTTGTGGTATGGAAGTTTGGGGGTTTGTCTACCCACTGTTTAAGAAAAAACAGTACACTGCACGTCTTAGGTAGAATGACCCTGCTATCATAAATCCGAGACGACTGTAACCAATTATTTACGGATTTCTGTAGCATATGTGCATACAGTGGGAAATACTTTCAGTTAGTGCTTTGGCCAATATAATTTCAGAATTGCTGGTTATTGTAGGAACTTACAGAGTATTCGCGAAATCCAAACTTCAGCTGAGTTTTAATTTAGTTATATTTACGTCCCATATTGAAGCAACACAAGGGCTATTTTGGGACGAACGTTGCAGTTATGAACCGTGGTCCGATGACGAGGACGACACCTGAGCCGGCATCCCCTCTCCAAGCTTACGCGCCACACCAGAGGGAGGACAGTTGACCCTGACGGATATAGCATGCGCCGGCGTACTTACATGGAGGTTCTTCGGTGGAAGCGGGTTTCGAGCCTTTAACCCCTTAACGGTCGCGCCCGTCATATTGATCTGCGTCGAATTATCGCATTTTTAGGCTTATTAACTAAAATTTAATCATTAATTAGCCTTATAATTTGACACAAAAATTGCGTAGAATCCATAAGCATCTCTATGCCTTCTTAGATGAATGAAAACGACAGCCCCTTTCCAAAACAGGAGGGGCCATTTTATTAGATAGAAAAAAAAAAATGCGACCGTTAAGGGGTTAAAACCTGGGTTTCAAATCCAAAGCCAAGATCTTATCACCATGGCCCCTAAACTTGAACTGGGAGTGGGCTCAAATGATACGCCAGAGTAAGATCTGTTCATGAATTATTCATTGCTTCCCACCTGATTAAACAGTTCTCTTTATTGAAGAATGGAATTGAAAACGATTCATTTAACTTCAATGTGATTCATTTAGTGCTTGCTACAAGTATACCAAAGTGCCAGATGGTAAAGATTCTATCGAATATCGAAAAATACGGTGTATCCATTTTTTAAAGCTCATTGCCCAGAGCTAAAAGCTGTTACATCAAAACAATTGTTCAGTTGGACAGTTAAGTACTGTACATTTTAAGTACTCGAGTCCAGTCTGGAAGCACTCTGAAAACTGAAAGAGGTACAATTGAAATAAGATTGATTGACTCGTTTCGGGTAAAAATCCCGATCCCACTGAAAATTAGTTATGTGTGCGGGGGCTGGGGTAAAAACCTTCTTGTGGAACTGGGCAGAACGGGGTGCCTTCTCTGTTTCTATATTTCTTTTATTTCATTGGGATTTAAAATTGCGGGTAGTACCCCTAATAGTTCTTATGTATACTTATAAATGGAGCATGAGTTTTTGAGATTATCAGATAATAATTGTTGAGTCTTTACTGTGTTTAGAGGATTCAGACGGCACGGCAAGTTAAGAATTTTTTTTCTTCTGAATCAGATTTAGAGAGCAAGAGTACCGCTTCTAAGACATTCTTTTGGAGTAACTGAGACTCGCATTCATATGAATCCATTCAAAAGGCCTTTATTTTGAAAACCCTATTTGAAATTAAAAAAGCAAAAATAAATTTTCGAAAGCAACATCAAAATGACATCAGAGAAAATCGATACTGAAACCACCATCGAATGATTATATATTCCATAATATGCATAAAAGTGCAGTTATTTGATCTAAATTCATAAGAATCAAGTCACTTGCTTCTCATTTTATGTAAAAAGTGTACATGGAATATTGGAAAACAATTCAAAGTTAATATTTAACACTATCAGAGCAGTGTACTTTGGATATTAAATGAACATAGATAATGCAATCAAACCAGTTCTGAATTTCCATTTGAAAACGTGCCTGTTTTATTAAAATTATTATTCCAAACTATTTTTTGAGAACTTTTCCATAAGTCTAAAAGTTTAATTTTACACTCACCTTTTTTGTATGCACTTAAATGGTTCATATCTGTGATTGATTTTACAGTATTTTTTCATATGATCTAGTGTCTCAGTTGAGACATTTTTCTTCTAGCTTGTGCCATGTTGATATTAAATTAACTGTTCTCTATTTTTAATTCATGCATAAATGAAAATCATTACCATATATGAATATTAAAAACAGACATGTTTCATAAAACATGATAGAAAACTTTTTATAAACTATGTTGAAAGAAGGAGTTCTGGTTCTGAAAGTCATCAGGATGCTTATTTATAAGAGCAACTTCCTCTATGTTTTGTTCAGAATGTGGAATTGTAATAAAAAAATCTATTTTCTCATTTTCAGCAGCATATTATTTAAATTTCTTATTAAGAACCATTTTCAAAAGAAGTCATTTGGGTGTGTTCATTTGTTGTTTATATTCTGTATATAAATTCACAGCGTTTTTCATAGTCTTCTTGTAACTCGTTCACAAAATATCATCCACGTATGGAAAGCTGGCTGTGCATCTCTATTCAGTAAAAAAAGGATAAGAAAAGTATTGTTAAATATAACAGATATTGTTTTTTAATCTACTATCTTTAGTTTCGCAGTCCGGAATGCACTTCAATATGGTACGCACTTATGCTTAAAAGTATACGATGATTCCTCATTTTGTCGAATTCCTGAAAAATACTGGACTCATTTTAATGAAATTTGGTGTGAATATACTGTGATATGAAAGATAAAATTATTCAATATAACAATCATTGTATGCCCTCACTATCCTCAATAAGGCTCTTCAGCATAGGAATATCCCAAACCAATTTTGCAAGCCAAATACAAAATTTTTCTAATCCCATTCTAATCTCTATCTAAATGTATAGTCCCATTTTACAGTCGCACTGATCTCACAGTGCCACTTCATACTCGAAACGACATAGTTCCATCGCAGTCCCTTTCTCGAATGTTGAAAATAATGCATCGAGTCCCAGGATCTCTCCAAATGAGATACATCGAGAATCTTTTCTCTGGCTGAATCGCTACTAGTTTATGTAAAGCAATGACCGCGAGCTGTCAGTATCTATCTCGGCTTCATGTTGGACAACCACGTGTTTGCCTGAGATACGGCTCTATGTTCGTTTTTTAATGGGTGAAGTAGGCCCTCTGTTTATTTTTATAGACCGCAACGCTCGTCCACATCAGGCTCATCTGGTAGAGGATTATGTTGAAAGTGAGGATATTCGACGGATAGATTGGCTAGAATGATCTCCAGTTCGGCTTGGCGATATAGACATATTATTGTCGTGATATATCGTCCAGGTTAAATCAATATTTCCCGATATATTGTAATATTAAATTACTTTTAATTAACTTTATCGTATTTTGGCGGTATCATTTTATCATCAAATAAAAACTGTAAAACCCATTTAAAATTTTAATTTTTTATTTACAAAATTAGCTTATTTTTATTGTATTAAAAACGAACGGTGTAACGTTAAACTATTTCTTTAAATCCAAACTATAAAGAAAAATAGTAAAACAGCTGTAAAAAAACATTATTGTCTAAAATCCGTATTATTCCGTGCGTATATTAAATTTCAAAAAATATTTTGATATTTTTTAGCCGTCTCACCATAAATTCTTGCCTTCCAACAGTTACGTATATGCATGTATCACACTTTATCCCATTTGAAAGAGAAGCTGTAAATTAGTATTCGCAAAAGAAAAGTCCGCAGCAGTTGGCGAATAGAACAGAAAGGCAAGTCAGGAAACGCAAAAACAAATTGTTCATTTAACACACAAACACATCCAGCCAAAAATGCGAAATTATTTTTCAAACACATGTAAATTAAATGTGCCAGAGTCGCTTGCCTCTGAAGTTGCTGGCGCTCTTCGGAACTGTCAGGGGCTCGAAATTTGTATGTCCTTAAGGACAGGTCAAATTACTAATTATATATTGCCGCCAGGGGAACCTAGAACCCACATACTTATACTCTGCCTTCTAGTGATAGAAAAAATTATGGAAATAAAGACAAAAAATTTTAAAAACATGTGAAATATATAAACGTACCGCATCCGTCTTCATCTTCTCCATCGTCGCAATGCTTGATACCGTCGCAGTGCTTGATTCTTTCAATACAGCGGGTCGTGTTTCCACACACAAATTCTTCAGCTCCGCACACTACATTCGAACGACCTGAAATTCACATGGCACATTAGTTAAAAATGAAAACGACATTTACATAAAAAAAGCAATATTTAAAAAATGCGACTGAAAAGCCTTTGACACAAACGACAGTTTTTATACAATCCGAGTTCAGATCATTTAGGTGGATGTATTGAGCTATTTAAATCCTCAAAAGAATTTGATAAATATCAATTTAATTTCATTATGGTTTTGGCTACTTGTTGGAAGTATTAATGACGTGCAAATATCCATTAAATCAAGCAATAAAATTTTTGATTTTTCTAACAATAATCCTTTATAAAATCGTACAAATTGACAATTTTCTTTTGTCAATATCCTTGGTCAAAATAAACAGATAAATACAAACAAAAGTAGATGCTAAAAAAATATCCAGTTCTATCGAAGCCACAAATAGATGGAATTATTGGAACCGAAACGCAGCATTTAGGATCTAGATTTCTAGTAAACTTCAGTTGCGTTTGTCATATTTCGTCGCTTAACAAGTAATACCACCTATCTCAATTTTTTGAAATTTCAAAGGGGAAGGAAATACTCAATTTTTCACAACCAACCACGAGTATTTTAGAATTTTGTTCATATCTGGTAGGAACATGTGGTCTTATGTTTTTACCAGATGTTATAAAAATTAAAAAAATATTCGTTATTGGTTGCGAAAAATTGAATATTTCCTTCCTCTTTGAAATTTCAAAGAATCGAGATAGGTGGTGTTGCTTTTTAAGCGGCGATTTGTGATTATTCCTCTTAAACAAAATTGCAGACATTAAAAATGCTAACAAGTTTTGCAAAATATCGAGGCATCGGATTCCATGAAACGCGATAACAAATTTTAACCCGATATAACTCGGAGTTTTAAATGATCTCCCACAGGAATTAGTTGCAGATGACAAATATCGGTACTACATCGCTTAGAGCGATTCGATAATTTACTCATCCAGCATGATAAAGTAAATTATCGAAGTACTAGTGAGCTAGTACTGATGAGACTATCTGGACCTTCAGCAGAAAACTAGAAGAGGATTCGCGGGAAGAAAATTGTGCACCACTAAGAAGTATTACCCTGGGAACAGAGTCGATAAAAGCGAATTGATGGTCATTGTGAACAAGTTCCTCTTAAGATTTCTCACTTCTCTGAAAGTTCTCTAGAAAATTTCTCTTAAGCACTATGATACGCAACCTATGATAAGCAACATGTAAGATATTTTTTTTTTCGCACGACTTTCTTTTGTTAGTTAAAAATCGATTAGCACTTGTATTGTTTCTCTCATGGTGCCTGAAATTTATTTTTCAGCAAGGAAACACACATGACTAAAATTCAGCATTTAAATTTTGGTTGTCATTATGCTTACGATACATTCTCTTAGACAGACAGATCAACATTATTTCGAAGAGTTTTGTGAGTTTATGAGATATCACCTTTTATCATCCCAAAATATTGACCAATAAATTTTGTTATTCATATCTCTTGAATCAGAACTCCATCAGAAAAATATTTGGGAATTCGGCAGATGAATTCTACATCGTAAGACAAATTATAACAACGCTAAAATAAGTTAATATTATTCTGACCTGTTCAGTTTGAGCAATTCTTCAAAATCCTCCATTATCTTTGAAAATTTGATAATTTATTTTTCTATGAGTTCCTTTAAATATTGATTTTTTCCCATTTGGATAGTTTCTTCGCATATTTTTTTATAATGCAGTGGAGTTTTTAAATTTTTCCCTAATGTTTTATGACATCAGCAGTCTTATAAATATTTTTCATGTTGTAATCGACCATTAATTGAAAAGTATTTCTGGTTTTATCATTCTCATAAAACATATCCGTGTTGCCATCTACTTTAGAATATTTTCTGCAATCTATACTATTAAAATTCGACGTGTATGTACGTGAAGCTATCTTCTCACGAACCGTTGAACGGAGAAGCGCGCCAAAAGTACCAAAAGATGGGGAATAACTCAAGGAATCCATTTTGACCATTAAATTCCGGAATTACAATTAGTAAAAAAGATATTACTTAAAAATTAATTTGCAACAATACTTTTCATTGTTGCAGCGCAATTCAAACCGTTTTCATTGTTTAAACAAATATTTAATTGCCTGTTTCTCTTTCATATATGGATCCCTCAACACTGCAATTTGCAATACGGATTTTGGTAATTGATACAAAGAAACAGGGAAAATTGAATCGCTCACAAATAGGGCTTTTACTAAAGATGTTGTTTTCCGTGAGGTTTTACTTTGAGATTTCATGTATGCAGTGCATCTTTCTTCATGCGTATATACTTCAGTTTGAATAAATGGTAGTTACATTTGTTTAATTACATCAGGGATTGAGAGTCGAGGAGTCGGCCTATTTTGGAGGAATCAGAGTAGGTTAAAAATAATGCTGGAATTAATTTTAATACCATGTTTTAATTTATAAGCTTTGGAAGTATAATTGTTCATTTTAAAGTTGTATTTATTTAAAGTATTAAAGTTGTATTTATTTGTTTTTGTATTTTATTTTAAAGTAGGTTTATTGTTTAAAAGTTTAAAATAAAATTTCTTTTTCCAAATCTCTCGTGTTTTCATTCAAATCATACTATTTTAAGGTAGAGGCTTGATTTAAGGTATGTTATAAAGAGGCTTGATTTTGAAAGTTTTAATTCAACAATATAGAATTCAAAAGAGATGTTTCTAGAAAAAAAAACACACAATATATTTGCAGAAAAATAAACTGGAGACGTGCATATGAAAAAATATGAATCCCGAGCAACGCCGGGTTATCTCCTTCCCTCTGTACTAATGTCAGACAAAAAAAAAAAAAAAAAAAAAATTCCGGAATCGGAATTTTACAAATTAAAGATTCTTTGTTTTTTTGCGATTTTTTAAAAAAATAAGTCGATTTTGACGCGTTTACACAGACGGAATGTTGGCACCGCTCTTTTTTCCTTATCTATTTAGGAGAGAATGTTGGGCATGTGTCACGTGACCTCACTTCTTCTCTCCGCCAGGGAATGACACATTATTCGAGATAGCCCGTGCAACGCCGGGCGAGGCAGCTAGTAATTTTTTGAAATTCATTTGAGGAACATTAGATTCATCACTTCTGTAAAGTTTTAATTTTTTTAAAATTCCTAGTGGAAGAAAAAATTTCTATACTTTTATATTAGAATTTAAGATATATTGTCTGTATATTAGAATTTAAGATACAGACTTTGGCTGCAATCATTGGAACGAAAATTTAATAAAACTCAAGGATATGTTTTTCTTGTTCATGTCGCTTTAGTGTCATGTCTAGAGTAAATTTTTGATTTTTTAAATCATCATTAGCATAAATATTAGTTCAACTCGTAAGAAATTTACATTGTATTTTCTTATATGAATCTGAAATCAGTGGCATTTATATTCGTGTTAATTTTGTTGGCATAATTAATACTAACATCAAATATTTACTTACTCCCCCACTTAGATTAAGGATGTTTCAATTTTACATTTTCTGCATGTTCAAAATCGAAATAAGCTAAAATATATTCGATACATTCATCGAATTATAGAATAGAAGGGAACTTGAAAGAAAATGTTCACTCAAGTCGTCATTTTCCAATTATTTAAAATATATTTCAACTTTATCTGGGTGGTAGAAGTCCATAATGACTAATCAGCCTTACTATTCATTTCGACTTGTGTCAAACTTTGAAATGGGCGAAAATCAATGGATGAGAATGCGCCAATTTATGACAAAAGCTATTTGCAAATGAATGATGATTATCTCAAGTCATTAATCCTACTCTAGATATTTTCCTAAGAATATTTCTGTTTGGACGCAATAAGCAACAATGTTTCCAGAGCTGCCAATATTTGTATGAAGATTAATTTTGCTGTTTTTTCCCTCTAGATGGATATTCTAGATTTCCTCAAATAGAGCAGGAATATGTGAAAAGTTTAAAGCCATGATTCATGCAATTCACCGGCAGTTTTCGAAGGCAACATCGATCATTTTAAAATTTCTAATGAGTAACTTTCATCATAAATTTTCTGGAAAAACTGTTTAATAAATCATAGATATCTAATTTTGATAATAGGACAATGTAGAAAAAATAAATAAATCTTAGGGGAAGCTTTATTTAGAAGCTATCCAGCCCACATTTTGGATGAGAAGCCGCCGGACAAGCAAGCGGGGTCTCATTATCTGGTGGGCATAATAATAGTGGTGTTGCTGATGGGACCCATCTCCGATGATGGGTCGTACCACTGTAATGGAGGGGTCGTCGCAGGGCTTGCTCTTTATGGTGTCTTTAATGCGTCCGGCCACAGTACCCATGCTTTTGTAGCGGCGGCCGGTCAGTTAGTATTACCCGGATGCCTAGGCAAGACGGGGTTCTATTTATGATTTAGATAAGAAGCTATCGAACTATAAAACATTTAGAATTGACATTTGAGCTCCAGTTAAAAATAATTTAAACATCACAAAAGTTCAGTTTCTGTCTTAAATGCACGATGATAGGGAAAAATCCGTTTGACATTTACCGAGAAAAAGGCACTTTTTTATATTTTCCCCAGTTTCTTTTTCTTTTTTTTCTCTAAAAATTGTTTTTAACTTTTGCTTTTTTTTCAGACTGAGTTTTTAATATAGCAAAGAACCAACCTTAAAGTATCAGAAAAGATACTAAAATAAAAAAATAATAAAAAAAAAAAACTGTAATTATCCTAGTAAATTTCATGTTTCAAAGTTTTGTTTAACTATATTAACGTTCTTTTTTTTTGAACCAACACGAGGGCTGTTTTGTGACGGACTTCGTCATTTTGAGTAGCGGTAAGATAGAGAGGACGGCATCTGGCGCCCTCCTCTCCAAACTTCCGAGGAACACCAGCAGAAGGACGTTTGACACATGACGTCAGAGTTAGCGTGAAAAAGGCCCACATACATGGCAGATCTTCAGTGGAATCGGGTTTCGAGCCTGGAGCCTTCCGACTCCCTAAGCCTAGACCTTAGAACTAGGCCACCGCGGTCCCTTCATGTTTTAAAGAGTTGTTGTGAAAAGAGTCGGTTTTTTATTATTATATTCAGATTTCAGAGTCTTAATAAATTTTCTCAAATTTCTATCAGTTTTCATTCATGACGCATATGTACAGAAAACAATTTCTGAGGAGTATACTGAAATACAAACCACGGGTATTCACAATTTCACCACACAGCAACCTCCATTGAGAATTTGCACAAAAATTCAGGTCAAAATATGATGGATGCTTTCATCAAAATATTATCTACGTAAACTATAAAAGATGTTGTTGCGACTTTTTTTCCACACCTCATTTAACTCCTTTAAATTGGAAGAAATTTAATTCTCTTGTATTACAGCACGGTTCAGACCCTGAATTGCATGTATCCTAAATATCTAAAAACTACTTTGTTTCCCTTGCATTTATCAGTTTTCTATGTTTGGATGATTAAAGTGCGGGTTGAACCACCGATCAAATGGGTGGATTCTTGAGATACCAAGAAACGGCATATTGAACTTCGCTTGAGTAGCTAATCAGTATTTGGTACTCACGTCATAACTAAATTTGTGGAGCAGATTCGGCATTGTGAGAGCTGGATAAACTGTGTTTCAAAATAATGTCAATCGATAGGAAAACAAGTCCATAGATAGCCAACTGATGAATGGTATTCAAGTTTCACACGTCTTACTAACGGTTAACGATGAAAAAGTTTGTTATTTTTTAGAATTACCAACAAGCATCATGAAGGATTTCGCAAGCGGACCAAATTACGGCAGAAGATCTATAGGATTGAAAAGAAAAAAAAAACAAATAGGCCAATTCGTGGAACGTTGCATTGTGCACGACTTTAATTTCATATACAATACAACGCATACTGTCTACCCAAGGAGCAAGGTTACATTGCTATTTCGATGAGGTACGCGACAGCAACAAAATCGACGCCATGAGGCACAAAGTGTCCACAGACAAACAGAAAAGTAGAAAATTATATAAAATATTGTTATAAAGTCTATGGTTTTAATCCAAAATATCTAGTGTTTTCTTCGGGATCATTCAATAATGGACTGATTACGAATAAACTAAAAGCGAGCAAGAATCAGCCCTCAAACGAAAAAAAGGGGGTGGGTGGAAACATACGCCATAAGAGCATTCGGAGTCTAAAAAAATAAAACCTCTGTTTTTCTCCCATCCTTTTCCATTTAATTCACAGAATTTATTGCCATTGGAGGATCTTGAAATGAAACCCAAATGTGGTCTATTGCTTAGAAACGTAAATTTAATAAAGAAGTCTGTCAAAGAGGCTCTTTTTTCGCAGGTGGAATCACATTCTGTCGGAGTAATTTTGTTTCTGGAGATCAAAGGCAGAGTATTTACGTACTTTTGTTCAGATTTGTTTCCGACGTATTGAAAATGTTTCCTTCGTTAATTGCATGAATCCGTCATTTTATCTAAAAAGAAAGAACCCGGCTATCTCTTTATACTACCAACTGCAATCTCCTCGATCTCATTTTGAATTCGCTTTCGTTGGATTTTCTTTTATAAGTTTAATACATAAAACATTCTAATCCACTTTTTTGCTCATTTATTTAATTTTAAATCATAGTTTCGTAATAAAAATGATTCTTTAACTGGTTCCAATAAAGCCTTTTACTAATGTATTCTATAAAGAGTTGAATTATTCCCATTACATTCCATGCATAGAATGTCGGCGTGGATAAATAAATAAATAGATGCTCAGGGGTGGTCAGAACAAGATGCAGTAAAAGATAGTGAGGGACGACAGTGATGCGTGTTGTCAAATGTCTCTTAACAGGCGTTTAACAAAAGTGTGTGTGGGGGAAATGAATAGAAGCTGGGAGTCGCTAGTTTCCCATTTTCACCACGGCAATCATTCAAAATAGTTAACTGAATTCAATTGGCTCTCTAGAAATGAAAAAGTTTTACTAACTGAACTAATCTATTAATGCTTATGACAACTGAACTATTTGATAATAATTGAAAATGAAAACTTATGATTCAGTCTAATCAATGAAATGATAGCTTCGTGAGAAAACTTTTTAATAATGAATGGGTTTCTTTCTTAGACCTGGAAGTTCTGATGGGGTAGTGTTTTTCCATCTGGAATTAATTTATCACCAGTCTATCTGAACGAGGATTTTACATCTGGTGAGATAAAAATGAGTTTTGGAAATTTCTTGAATAAGTTAATTTATCGCGATATTTTTTTAAAAAAAGAAAATGGATTTCCGGTGCTCAGGAGCGTAATAGGTGCACCTAACCTTTAATCCGCCCCTAACTAGCACTACATAGACGACAGACTCTTGGTCGAATCAACCGCAACCGAGACTTTGCCGCAAGGCCACTGTGGCTATTTGGATTCTTTCTTAAACTCATAATCAAACTGAATGTTAATTTACGCTGTAACTAAAATCAGAATGAAACTCAGTTTTCATAGCAAACGTATGATCTCACATTTTTACATCGGGCGTGGTGTCTAGTCGTTAGTACCGAGAGATGAGTCCACCGAAGATCCGCCATATTTGATGGGCTACCTTGAGTCTATCAGGGTCAACTTCCTTCCTCTGGTAAAGTTTGGAGAGGGCTGTGTAGGTTCAGGTATCATACTCGGTGGTTCAAAATTATGGGGTTCTCCCAGTGGCGTAGCTGCAACTTTTGCCGCCCGGTGCTAACTTTACAACATGTCTCCTTCCTTTACAAGTGAAATAAATCAAAAATATATATATATATATATATATATATATATATATATATATATATATATATATATATATATATATATATATATATATATATATATCTGCAGATAGGTTGCGAAATCGCGCGTCTACCACCAACCTTTCTTTCACATATTGGCAATTTACCGAAAAAAGGCAAAAAAGATGAATTAATTACATTAGTTATTTTATTTAATGTATCCAACGATTGAACCAGTGCCGCTGCTCTTCTTAGTTATAAAACTGTTTTCCTACATGTCTGATTTTACCGCCTCTTTCCAAGTGACCGGACCGCCCCCTCTTAGCTTTGACACTGGGTTCTCCCCAAAATAGGTTTGGTTTATCTTGAAAACGAGATAGTAATCTAAAGAAACTACATTACTCTTCATTTCAAGTTAGTCAGAACAAACAACAAAGATACTAATTCCTAGACTGATACCAATGACGTCTTCCGGAAAAAGCATTCTTAATGCATATAACTTGTATTTTATAAGGATTTTCTTCTAATTGCATACTTAGGAAATGATTTTAAAATATGTTCGAATGATTTATAATTTAGAAAGTCATTTTTAGTATCTAATTAATTTATTTGATCAATTACTGAATGTTTGATCACCATTAAATTAATGACGCGTATATGAGGAGTTTCTTATCAAAAGACAACATATCCGTTTTACAAAGGGATATATTCACCGAGTAAATATACATAGTTTTGCAAAAAAATTAAGAACTTTGATAACTTTACAAAAGAAAGAATAATAATAAGTTTGGGGACAAAATGAGACTGAACCCTTATACAGTTGGATACTCAGATTAGAAAATTGTTTAAAAAAAAGAAAAGAAAGAAGTAATAATAATAAAAAAACGCATTTCAGAAAAAAAGCGGATCTGTTCACTTTTCATAAACATCTCTTCATAAGTCTCTTTAAAATAAAAGGCAAATGCATATCATTCATTGACACTTATTGTCTTTAAAGAAATGAGCACTAGCTTACTCATGAACAAAAATGAACCTTCTGAAACTGCAGTCTTATTTCTTCTCTTACAAATTTTAACATATAATAAAATACTAAAATTATTCGTTCACAAATCATATATAAAATGTTCTTTTGAAATTCATTCATTTGCTATTAATCATTTCTTAATGAAATGTTAAGAAATGAATTACTTTTTTCAATTTTGTAAATTATGAACACTCTAAAAATTATTTTTGTTTCAAAAAGTTCATTTTCTGGATTATTTGCCATTATTCGCTGAAAGCATAAGCCAAAATAATTGCCTGTTTTTCCATTATAAAAAGAAACTGTTCTGACCTGATTTCCTTCGCGGTGGGAGAACAAAGGAATCAAAATTCTGTACTAAGCAAAAAAAAAAAAAGGAAAGCGCTCATCAAACAAAATTATAGGTATCGGAAATTTTGAAGGAAAATTCATATCAAAAATACTTTTCTTCATAATATTCTTAAATAAGCATTAAAAGAAAATTTTACACAAACTAAAATACTGTTTTGGTAAAATATTGAGAAACGAATTTGGTGTAAAAGATGGGACTTTTCTTTTAACATCAGCATTACACGATAATTCTTCTAATCTCCTCTAGATGGCACCACACATTTTCTAAGAATCTGCTTTTGAGCTGTCTTGAATTTCGTGGTGTAGCAGGCAAAGTATTTTCCGCCTAAGTCACGTCAAATTAACTGTCCTCATATAATTTTTTACGTTTTATTTGAATTAACGCCCTGTTTTGAGTTTATATGAGGGGTATTTTAAGAATGCGTAATTTTGAGCCGAAATCTGATGAATTGGAAATTTGAGCCAGCCTCCTCTCTCCAAAGTTTCACACCACACCGGCGGGAAGACGTTTGACGCAACGGATTAGAAGCGTCAGGATTCTGGCATGCACGATGGATTTTTGGTGGAATGGGGTCTCAAACAAGGACCCTTCATCCCAAAGCCAAGACTTTGCCATCATAGCACCACACACTGCCTAATACAAATAAGTTTTGATGAGGAGGCGCAAAATCAAGCATGATTCCGTTATCCATCAATCTGTCGCCCTGTCTTGCGAGCAAAGTACTCGCTTAGAGTATGGTACTGTTTTTCTCTTGCAGACGCTCTAGTTCGAAAAGTTAAAAGACAAAATTATCTGTCTCATCGAATTGAATTCGTTCACTCATGTAATAAATACACGTTATTACTCTAAGTTAGGGGTTCCCAACCTTTTCCCCCTCGCTTACTCCTTGATTAATCTTTTTACTTTCGCGTACTCCTTACTGTCGTACCCACAACCCCCTAACACATCCGTTTATGCAAAGAAGTCTTTTATCAATAAAGTTAAGGGCTTTGGTAAACTTTAAGAATCAACTGACTCGAATCCATGACATTAGCAGAACTTACTTTTGATTTTACATTTTATTCCATTTTTACGATAGTATTAGTTCAACGCCAAAACAAATGAAACCAGGGATTGTAAAAATTTCGCATTAACCTATAAGGACAGCTAAAAATTACACTTCGTTAGAATCAACTATTCAAGCGGCATAGTTATTAAATAGCAAGTATTCACTTTGGGAAACAAAATTCTCTAACTTTTTTAATCCCTTAAATTTTTTCCCGTCATTATCAACTTTGATTCGTGTACCCCTAACTAGTCCTTCGCGTACCCCCAGGGGTACGCGTACCACAGGTTGGGAATCTCTGCTCTAAGTAATAATAATTTTATTCTTAATTAAACTATTCAAGCGGAACTTTTTGTGATTCATCACTTAAATCGATGTCGTAGAAGTTTGAGGCACTTGACTCAAAGGAGAGTTTAACAATTTAACTGGAACATTTCAGCAGAAATCTACTCAATTCAAAAGAAGAGGGGAAAAATGAATCTTGGTTTCGGATGCCCATATTTTTTTCACATAACTACTTTGCAAGAGAGTACTGTTTGGAACCCTAACTGTTACAACTTTAAAACAATAGGCAATTAAAACTTTTGTATAGTCAAAGTGTACAGCCGAAAGGTATCTTCAATTAAAATATTTCAAATCTTAAAAAGACTAGAATTTCTTATTTGCCTTAAATTTTGGGGTGTTACGAATGTTATTACCATTTAATGCACTCTAAAAATCCAGATACTTTGTATGTACATGATTTATAAAAATTTAACCACTTTCTATATTGACACTACTGTTTCAAAACATTCACACAAGATCCCAGATGTAATTCCTTTAAGTAACATTATACAACAACAATAAAATGTGAACATAAAAATCAAAGGCAATGAAAGTTTTTTTTATAGATTTGTAGCATGCAGACAATGCATAAAAGTTTATTTTTTCTTTTTTTCGAATATGACTTAAAAATAAATCAGATATATTTTAGAACTGAGAAAGTGTATAAAAAGTCATATTTATTAGGTCGACACCAGTAGTTAAATGGAATGCAAGCATATTTGTTTGATTTTAAATTTCTTTTAATGGATAATAAAGGGATTTTATAGCGACCAGATCTTCTGAAAACTGACATATTTAAACAAAGTACATCACACATGTATGTATAGATACATATAGAATTTGATATGTATGAAAAATGCGGAATATCCCATGTATTCTGCCCCGCTCATGGTTTCTTTTAATTTTACGCTGGAGAAATAAATCATATTTTGAGGACAGAAAAGGGCGAATTTTCAGTAGCTCAGAAGAATGAAAACCAAAATCTTAACAATAAGACTTCATATCCTTTTGTTCACTAGTAAATGATATTCAAATAAACAATTGTGACCTTAAGGGAAAGAAAGAAATTTTGTCAACGGAACTTATTGCGATTTTTTTCCCTACATGCAATATTTTCGAATTAGGTACATACATAATTGGAGGTCATCATTAAGTTTTGTTCTTACGCTTTGAGCAATTTATTTTGGTCCTTGTTAGAAAAACTGTAAGCATAGGCCAGCGGTGGGGAACGTTTTTGTTCTGAAAGGCCTCATTAAACTTCGACAGTTGGGCAAAAGGCTGCACGAGCAGAATCATAAAGGTTATTGTTCTGTAATTATTATTATATTACAGATATGGTATAGCAACGGATTCGGAAACCTTTTATGCTTTTGCCCATGCGCCGGGCGGAGTTATTTTCATCAAAATAGGGGGAAAGTGAAGAATGGAAGGGTGAAGTTTACATTTTACTGAGCGTGATCTAACAAAGAACTCCTTAAATGCGCTCATATGACTCATTGCCTGACACCCCTTTCCGGTGTAAAATCGTCCAAAAGTGGTAGTCTCGGAATCCGTTGCTGAACAGTAAGTATATTACTTCAATGGAAATTGTAAATAACTGGTAAGGCCACAGGTTCCCCACCCCTGGCATATGATCTTTCTGATTATTGTTTATGCACAACAGGTAACATAGTCATCGGCTTTGATCACCCTTTCCTAATTATAAATTTCTTCACGAAATATTTATTGAATATATGTTTTTAATCTTTAATGTTCCATGCTCAGAAGACATCAACACCAGAAAAGTAATGGAACCTAAATAAGTTTTCACACAAGTGTGTAAAATACTGAAATCAGAAGCTCTTAAGGTTTCAATTCAAAATTGATCCACTCCTTAAAAAAAACAGAGTTAGAGAAAACCAAAACAGCTTAAGCATAAAAAAACATATTAACTGTTCTTTATCACAGAAGGTGCTGAAAACGTAATATATCTCCGAGGTACAAAGGTAAAGTCCGCAAATTTTAAATTCAAATGCTTTTGTAATTTCAAAAGTGCGCCTCTCATGAGAGTGTCATTTTTTGATTCGTAAGACTGGCTGAATAATTTACGTCAGTTTGAAGACAACTAAAAAAACTCCAAAACATATTGTTTCATCGCTGTTAAGTAAAATAAATCATAACCTTGCAAATTTTCTAATAAATCATTTAAATCTTTTTATACGAAATTTGGAGCGAATATCGTAGAAGTCTGTTGATGCGAGTGCCGGCTCATCTACGTTATTTGACCAGGGCTGAAAACTACCAAGTCCGCCCTCATCGGACTCATGGTTTTAAAACACAACGTTAAATCAAATAAATCCCTGCAATTACATAAAGAAAACAGAATGTAGGAAGAAAACTAAAGGGCTTCACATCACAGATATACAGTGTGCCCACTAAAGTCCGTTGTCACCCCAATAATTTCTGAACGGCAAGAGCTATAGTCATAAAAGTGGGGTCTAGGTATAGTAAAGTTGCCATGCGCTACGCAAGGAAACCACATACAGCGCCACCTGGCGGCAAATTCGGAGTTAGCTTTCTTATCTCAAAAGCGGTACGAAATACGGGAAAAAAGTCAATTACAAAGTTGTTCAGCATCATCGATTTATTACAAAAAAAAAAAAAATCTTGCGCACAAAAATGATACAAATGAAAAGCACAAAACGCACATTTGTTTGATCGCGTTGAATAAAACTGCACTGGCTGGAAATGAGGCTCATCTATCTGTCATGCTCAAAATGGTGCTCTTCAGCAACAATACACATCTGGACATGGGACTGCATTTCCTGCTGCACATTGTACAACATGGCAGGTGACACGCTGGCACAAGCATCCGTAATACGGATTCGAAGTTACTGCAATGTTGGTGGAGGGGTTGTATACACTCGCTGTTTGATGTGTCCCCACAGAAAAAAGTCAGGTTCAGGTCAGGTGAACGTGGAGGCCATTCTACGCAACCACCATACCCAATGACTTGTTGCTGGAATGTGTCCCGAATGTACTGTCGGACACTTGATATCTCGTGCGGAGGGGCGCCGTCGTGTTGGAACCATACATTCCGGAGGTCACTCAACGGCAAATCCTCTAGAAAATCGGATATTACGTCCTCCCTTTTAACGCCTTCTATTTTTAACATTACTGTACAGAAGGTGTCTTCTCTTACTAAATCGATGATGCTGAACAACTTTGTAATTGACTTTTTCCCGTATATCGTACCGTTTTTGAGATAAGAACGCTAACTCCGAATTTTGCTGTAAGCGGTTTTCTTGCGTTGCGCATGGCAACTTTACTATACCTAGACCCCAATTTTATGACTATAGCTCTTGCAGTTCATAAATTATTGGGGGGACAACGGACTTTAGCCGGCACACTGTATAAATAGTGTTCTAGTGTAAAATTCTGCTAAGCCATTGAAAACAAGCTTATCTGTCATTTTTTTAATCACACAGTTTACCTATTTATGAATTCGAATCTGATTCATTGGAGTATATATTTGTTGCGAAAAACAATTTCGAAATCCTGCAAGAAAAACAGACGATAATTCAAATTTAGAAAATAAATTTAGCTCTTAGAATACAAACAAACAGAAAAAAAAATTCTGATTCGATTAGTTATATTAACGCCCCGTTTTGAAGCAATTCGAGAGCTGTTTTGGGACTGTTACGGACCTCAATGTTCCGGTCTGAACTAGAGAGAGGACGTTTGGCAACTACATATGATTTAGAGTGTAGCGGGCCCATACATGGCGGGTCTTCGGAGGAATCGGGTTTCGAATCTGAAACCTTCCGGCCCCGAAGACGAGACCTTACCACTAGGCCACCACGGCCTCAAGAAATCTTGAAGGCGATATAAATAGGGATGGCGGTTATTGCGAAAATAACCGGTTTTCGGTTATTTAGGTTTTTTTCACCTCCGGTTTAACCTGGTCGTTATAACCGTTCAAAATAACCGGTTTTTGAAATAACAGGTTTTCTATTATTCAGGTTTTTTTTACCTCCGGTTAAACCTGGTGGTTATAACCGTTCAAAATAACTGGTTTTTGAAATAACAGGTTTTCGGTTATTCAGGTTTATTTCACCTCCGGTTTAACCTGGTGGTTATAACCATTCAAAATAACCGGTTTTTGAAATAACAGGTTTTCGGTTTTTTGTTTGTAAAAAAAACCAACGCCGTTTGTAGACAATTTTTTTTAAATATTGTTTTTCAGGAAATCAATCCATTGGTCAATATTTATCTGTTCATAAAGACTCTTTCAGTAATCCGCCAGCCAACAGACACTTCGATTAAGCGGTTGTAATTGATTGACCTAAGATGATGAAATTCAAAGCTTCATAACTTGCTAAATTTTAGTCAAATCGAACCTAAAATCAAGCCTATCTTCCGATACGGTTATTTGATTTTAAAAAAATAGCCGGTTATAACTGAGACAAAAAATAACCGAAAAAAACCGGTTAACCAAAACAAAAAATCGGTAGTTTTTTCCCATCCCTAGATATAAATAGTGCTTTGATGTCTGCAGAGCCACAATCTCTAACCCATTATTATATTGATACTCAACAAAAACTCCAAATATTAGTTGGTGCTGCGGTGATCTAGTGACAGAATCTTGGTTTCGAGGTTGGAAGACCACGGCCTCCAAACCCGATTCCACTGAAGTTCGCAGTAAACGTGAGACTAGTGTACGTTAGATCTGTCGTCGGGGTTTCCTAGCGTCGATGCGGTGTAGAAGTTTGGGGAGCAGGATACCAGCTCAGGTGTGGATTGGTCATTTGAAAGTGTCTCAAAATTACAAAGTTCGAAACTGGCCTCCAATAGTTTCGAAACGAGGTTGAAATCTAACAAAACAAATTAATCTGAATATTCGTAATAAAGTAAGATGTCAAACGAAATGAAATGAGCTTCGAGGTCTTACATCTACTTTTAAAAGTTTGAACGCTCAAATGACGTTTATTTTGAATTCTATAGCTTATTTCCTAACAAATCAATTCGCAATGTTGGCGGGAATTTCATTGAATTTAAGTCTAAGAGGGTCCTAATGAAAGGAAATCTAGCTAAGTATGCAAATTTGTGAAGTTAACTGAAAGCCACGTAAGTTCAGAGCTTCAAAACTCAATGTTCCCTTTGCATCGAAGAGTTTTCTCCAACAATGATTAGTTAAAGTGATTAAATCAGAACTAAATCATTACCACATGCGAGTCATTCTGAAGCAACGAAAAGTTACATTTATTTTGGTAGTATCCTATGCGCTTGAATACTCTTGTTAAGACTACAGTAACTTTTCCTTGTGAGACGTGCACAGAAATTAATAAGCGTAGGTTGTTATAAATTTTAGTTACAATTTCAAGAACAAACTGCTCGAGGATTGTAATATTCTAACTTAGCATCAGGAAAATAGCAGACATTTAATGTTAGAAAACAGGGTGATCTTTTAAATTTTCTGAGCATTGTAAAATAGAATAACTTAAAAATTGTACTTTCGAAAACGTGCTCAAACATATGAAATGGTTAGTGAAAAATCTTTTTTATTAATGTTGAATGAACGTTAATTCTATTTTGGCATTTTGCTCTCTCGTTGGAGAGGAGTGGAAGTTTAGAGAGGGGAGGTGCCAGCTTAGGTGTTGTCCTCTTCATCTGTACACGTTTCAAAATTCCATCCCAAATTAGCTCTCGCGTAGCTTCAAAAAGGGGCGTTAATGTAACTAAACTATTTTGGCATTTTATTAGAACTTACTTGTGGAAAAATACCTTGAATAAAAGCTCATTTTTGAAGATATTGTTTAACAGGGTGGGAAAGAAACAAATCTCAAAAATAAAAAGTGGCCCATTTTATCAATAAAAAAAAGGAAACTTTTCAGTTAGGTAAGAACAAAGACAAAACCGAAGCACAAATAAACCATTCATCAGGCAATTTGTTGGTTTTGGGAATTTTAAGAAGTTTAAAATGGACTCATGTAATGTCACAGTCACATGTGAACATACCTTGTCATGCAATCTAACATCTAACCACATTTTGACTTCTATTGTATATTAGCGTCAAATTTTTCTACTCATAAAAAATGCGTATTCAATTCCAATAATGAATTGGTATTTGATGGGCATGAATTGAATTCATTGGTATTCTTTAGGGATGTGCAATACTTTGAAACGATAAAAATGAAATAATTGTACTTGAAAATTCGGCTTGCTTCGGCTTTTCCCTCCAGCTACACACAAAATTAAAAAGTTAGCATAAATGTTTGGATACAGACTATTAATATAAGTTGTATATTTCAATGATAGTGGATATAGCTTCTACAGGAAGATTATATCATATGTATATATATAAGGAAAAAGCCGTCCATAAATGGTTGCATGTTATTCGAAGGGTTTGAATAATCTGATCAAGACAGCACGAAAGCATGTTTCTGGAAGAAATAATAAATTCCCGGAATAAAATCTAAAAACATTTATCAATGGGTTGGTTAAATACATTCGCACAGTAGAGTTAGCTCGAACAAAATACAGTAGAACCCCAGGAATCCGAACCCTAGGACTCCGAAAATTCGGATAATCCGAACATCTTTTTTTTAAATTTTCTGAAAAATGTTTACTGAAAAATGAGGGGAAAATAACACTTGCTAATCCGAAACAAATCTAATATTTACTCCGAACTTAAAATAAGTATTCGAATTGGTCTTTAAGAATGAATATAGAACCTTAATTAGTAGAAACAAACTCAGATATATTCTTTTGACCCTCAACTTGTTTGCCACTGTACCTTGCGAAATGCAGCGTGCTCTTTCCGTACGCCTTCGTACCCAGTGTACCCAGTGTCCATACTCTACTGCATTTGGTATATCAAGAGTTTTTTTTACCGAATTTACCGGATAGTCCGAATTCCCGGAATCCGAAGAAAGGCTAGCCCCGATTAGTTCGGATTCCCGGGGTTCTACTGTATAAAGCAAAGAAATGAAGATAAATTATGTCTATAAACAGCATGTTTTGCTATCAAATGTAGAATATGGTTGTGTTAAAAACTACGGGATACATGTTATACCTAACAATCATTATATATTGATCAATTAATACAAATTTTCTTTTCCAATGTGCTTCTGTGTCCCTTATAACTTGTGGAGAATTTTTCAAGTGAAATACATGTAACCTGCCAAAAATCAATTATATTTATAATATAAGCGAGAAGCTTTGTTTGCTTGAAATTTTGAAAAAATATTCTATCTAGTTAAAAATATGTGCCATTAAAGATTTAGAAGTGATTTTTTCAACGGCGTAGCGTTTACCCCCTTTAAGAGTAAACTTTCAAACATTGCCTAGTAAATATGCACTAGTATTTGAGTTGAAGGCTGTTGGATATCACTCATATATCAGTACAATTTAATATATTTAAAAAATTGTTAAACTGCAACTTTCGCAATTCGAAGTCGATTGTTGGCAAATGATGTATTCGATTGTCGGGCAGTGACCTACAGATTTTCTCATATGAGAGACTTAAATCGAATATTGGACGATCGTGGCAGTTACTTCTGAACAGTAGATTTTTAATTCCTTTGTATTTAAGATCACAGCTTTATTGAAGATTAGAAACCTTAATGACTTTCAGAAGTTTCTTTTCAATTCTTTTTTAAACTGCCTCCTTCTATGCAGAGAAATATGAAATCCTAAAATTAGTTGCAAATGGAATTTCGATGTTGAGATTTCAAATCCAGAAAGTTCCTATAAAATTTGAAAGCCATATTTTAATTTATTTCACGAATAAAGTTACGGGTAAGGTTAGAAATAACATTTACGATGCTATGAAATTAAATTTTTGTGCTGCCAATTTGTGCAGAATCTATAATTATAAATCAAGGTTTATGAAATCATGCTGTTTATGACGCCCATTAGTGATTAAACAAATATTTGCGGTATCGAAAGTAAAGATTTCATTTTACACTCAATGCAAATAAGGCTCTGCATTACGTAGTAACGCAAAAACATACATTTTTCTGTTCATTTTTATCATTTTATTTATAATGAATCGGAGTTTTGAATAATAGTATATTGCATTTGATTTTTATAGGCAATATTCTCGAAAAATCTGAAAGTCTCTTCAGTCCTAATGAAATATCATAAAAGTAAAACGTTTCATCGAGTTCGCTGTAACAACATAAAAAGTGAAGAGAAATAAGGTTGTCACAATTTCTTCAGCAACACTTCTGTTGAATTTTTTTTCCATAACCGAAAGTTAAAATGATATATTGACTTTCACATTTCAGTATTCTGACGTCAATGGAAAAATAAAAAAATCGTAAAGAAAGTGAAGCATGTACTAAATGCTGGGTCCGCCTTTCGGAGCTGGTCACCCTAATTGTTTAATCTTGCTTAAGGGCGTTCAAACCAGAAAGATGTGAACACTATTCTGGGTCAAGCCTTGACGGGTCGAGACTATTACGAGCAACTCATATGAAAACAAAAAAATAATTGGAGAAAATAATTCTTTTTGTTTTCTTTTTGCCCACATTTTTAAAGCAATGCACAATTTCTTCAGATAATCATTTTTTGTGGGTGTTGTTGTTCATCTTACCCTTTCCTTAGGAGGTAAAAATTCTTTTTCGTCGATGGAGATGTGCAGCTTTCTTTTTTCTTTCTGGAATTTTTTTTCAGAGTTTTTGTTTTCTTCGTTCACGCGTAGGCCGATTTTATCAGGTCGTTTATGTTTGGAAGTTCTCGTGTGTGTTTCATTCTTTCGTTCTTGCGTAAACAAAGCTATCTTGCGGTTAATATTTTCATTCTCTGCCTTCTTTTATTGTTTTTCTTATGTACGAATGTTTTATAAAATTGCAATCTTTGATTTAAAAAAAAACACAGAAACATTTCTCTTTTATAACATGTTGATGTATGTGGCATCACCTAGATATTATCTATTTTAGCAACTTACATTACACTAGGGTACAAAATTTTTTCTAGTACACGAGGAAAAATACCTGACTCTAATAGAAGCTTTCATGCTGAATTCAAATATTCAAGTAGTTTGATTCCATCACCTAAAGTTTTTTTTTGTGCCACATAGAATATAATAGGTATAATTACATGTATACGTGACACTATTCAATTTACTTAAAATACGTATATTCATGACCTAAGAGTTCCATCACAGAGCAAATATTGTAACAATAAATTAAATCATTTTCTTTAGAAAATAAATCTTAAAATTCTTCTTGGCAGTTACGAAAGAAACATATCTTTCTGATGGAGATTCTAGCTTTTGAGCTTAGAGACCAAAAGTTCAGCTTGTTTTTTGGACAGTTTTAAATCTTCAACCAGTTCGCTTAAATCGCCTTGAGTTAAGACGTAAGGTTCACAGGAAGAAAAAATTTTTTCAAAGGTACAATCCTCCTGCTCTTCACTTTCAACTCCCATAACAGCTTCTGATTCGTCTTCTACAACAAGATGTACAGGAGTATGCTCTCAGCAACTCTTCACTGTGAGGTAGAGGTCTAATAGCAGATGGCAAATTTCAGTAGTTAACTCAGTGTTTGGATTAACCACTAACGCCTTCAATTTCTGTAATACAAAAATAGCAGTTTGATGAATGATCTTGTGGTTTGCGTCACACCATTGGAATGCCAAAGCACATGTCGAGACCCTTAGCCCAATCCAATAATCATCATCATGGACATCAGTTTGTGAAATATGCAAGAAGTTCAAAGGACAGACCAGTATTGTTATTATTAGATAATCATGACTCCCATCTGTCAATTGAAGCATTAAATTTCTTCAAAGAAAATGGTGTCACAGTGTGTTCATTTCCACCTCACTGCAGCCATAAGCTTCAGCCACTGCATTGTACCGTTTTTGGTCCATTCAAAAAATATATCAACACCGCTTGCGACGCATGGATTACAAATCATTCTAGTAAAACTATGAATATTTACAATATATCAGGTATTGTAAAAACTGCACTGCCACAGGCATGCACACCGATAAACATCAAAGCTGGGTTTCGAAAAACAGGAATATACCCATTGAATGTTAATATCTAATAATATTAACATATATATAATATATGTTAATATCAAAATTTTACACCCTCATACGCAACCTATAGACCGAATCCAGACCCGGAATCTACTGTTGAAAATGAAGTAGGTCCTACTATCATTCCGGAAAATGACAAGCCAGAGGCTAGATGTTCAAAAGATTCTGTGTCAACTTTTTCCGTTTTATCTCCAAGAGACACTGGAGCTCCTATGATTTCAGCTGAGGATGTTGGACCATTAACTCCTGAGGATGTTAGATCATTAAAAACGGCTGAATCAAGAAAGAAAACAGGGAAAAATAGACGTTGGAAAAAGGGAACCACAACAATATTGACAGATTCACCAAATCTAAAGGCATTGAAGGAGAAAAAGGAATCTTTAGAGAGGAAAAAGCTGAAGTACAAAAGAGAAGAAATGAAAGGCAACAGAAAAAGTTGGCCAAAGATAGGGAGATCATCAAGAAAACTTTGTTTTCACCTACAAAAAAAAAGGATAATTGAGAAAAGCACAAATCTTGACAATAGCTCAGATGACGAGGAATGTTATTGCCTGGTGTGTGTTGGTAGCTTTAAAAACAGCTAACACAGAGAAAAGTGGATGCAATGCTCGCAATGCAAGCTTTGGGTACATGAGACCTGCACAAACTGAGACACTCGATTTTATATTTGTGATAACTGTAACCCTGATGATGATATCTAGTAGGATAAAAGTTACTCAAAGTTAATATTTTGTTCATTATTTTTATATCTGTATAATTTAGAATTTACATTGCAAGGGGATAATTCCTCTCTTTAAACTTACTGGTAACAATAAAATTGATTTCTCTTAACTGAGTGTCTTATTTGAGTTTCATTTAACTTTTTATAAAGCGTGCGTCAATTTACCCCATAGGTATAGGCAACTTGCCCCACGACGGGGTAGGTTGGCACACATATTTTCTCTTACTTCAGGCTTAAGTTAATCACAAACTACAAAAGCTACTAACTCGGAACTCCTGGGTATTTATAGCTAAATATCTGCGCTTTTAAGGTGCAGTTAAATTTTGTTAAAAAACTTGAACAAAAAATTAATAAAAATCAATAACTAAAAACTGCGCCTACTAGCCCCGGTCTCCCCTACGGACCTATTAAATCTGGTTGGGTGCTACTGAGAACGTGGACATTGGAGGTGTCTGAAGAGTGGACTGTGTCTATCAGACTATCGACCTTGTGAAACTGGTCTAGGTACCAGGATCTTTCTAGGCCCTTCCGAATGTTTCGAGCACAAATGGTGCGAAGAATTTTCTTGTTTAACTGGATACGAATCATTAACAGTTCGGCGAAGGAAACCCTTTTTTTCTACTCAGTTCAGAATTTGCACAAAATAGAAATTCCGTAATAAACTAATAAAACGGAAATGTTTCAGAAACAGTATTCTCAGAAGTTAGTGTTTGCCTCAACTTTTGGCAACTTCTTGACGTGAAGGCAGCAACTTCTCGAAACCAATGCTTGCATATCTGTAAATGTAGAAAAATATTTTAAAGATGAATTTTTCAGTTGCTGCCATACTCTTTCTCCGGATTAAAATCTTTTGCTGACGGAAGATTAGAGAATCTGTGTATTTCCATCATTTCTGGTATAAAGTTTTAAACTGATGTTTTACATAGGGTCAAAATTATGTACTTCTATCATGAATCAAACTGATGAAATAATAGCACTTTAGTTTTCATTGATGTCCTCGAATTTCAAACTGTTTATGGGCTTTCTTCAACCCAATGAAAGTGTGAATAAAAATATCCAAATAATTTTCAGTAATATTTTTGTATATTGCATGTTCTTTACTCCTTTTAGTAAAGTGCATCATTTAGAAAAGAGCACATATTTCACATTTGACTGGCTGAAAACTTTTGACTAATTAAGCTCTTCTACTTCACAGTTACAGACAGAACGCCGCCCCATACCCCTGTGCCTGATGCCATTACAGCAACTAAATCAGTTGTATGGACATGGGAGTTACAGTTAGAGACAAGGGTCTAAATTTTAAAGATGGAATATTTTCATCCTGTTTATGCCCCCCGAACCCTCCAAAAAAAACTAAAAGACTGGTACACAATAGTTTCGTTTTAATTTTTTCTCCTATTCTGAAATTTCAAAAGGTACAAAACTTAAAGTAAAAACTTCTATAACTTTCAATCTAAATCAGAAAGCTTTTGAAAAATTCACGTTCTTAGATTCTTAGTATAAACGAAAATGTTTTTGTATTATTTTAGCTAAATCAAAAGCTTTATCTCAATTCTTATATCTATTCTAGTTCTAAGAAAGGAAATCTGCCCCGCCGGCCGAGCCTCCACATTTTTCAGAATGATTTTATTCCGTATCGAACTTCTTTTATTCTTTCATTATAGCTAAGCCCGTACAGTTCTCTAACAGAAGATGGTGTTTCTAGTCAATCAAAGAGGATCTGTAATTCCACTAAGTAAACAAATCACTTTCATTTACTTGAAAATAAATTTTGTAAATAAAAAACTTATTGTTTAAGATATTTTAAGCATTAGTCATAATATACGAAGTAGTTAGATTAAAGTATCCATATTTAGAGAAGAGTAGAGAAAAAACCCCCATTGTTATAAGAATTCCAAAAGTGCATGGTATGCGTTTCGGAGCAAGGTAAAACTAACGATAGAGAAAAAGAAAGTTCCAGGAATGAAAGATAGGGGAAGGGACAAAAAGGCTTTATAGTCGTAATGTATACTAATAACGGACTATAAGTAGTAAACTACAGTTTTCAACCTTAGACAACAAATTTCAGTAACCAATTAGTTGTTAAATTATAAAAATCATACCTATAAATTCAATAGTAATTAACTTGCTAGGTTTGATAAGCGCGACTTTTTAATGAAAGAAATCAGAAATCAAACATTCATGCTCAGATTGGGACGTTACTCTCTTTTAAAGAGCAAATACATGATATAAAAATGTGCTACTTATCGTACATTTGTTTTGAAAACGGGTTTCCTGTTTCGTATGAAATAATTATTAAAATTCTTTCTTTAATATAAATGAGGTATGGTAAAAAATTTCGTCCTGAACTTTTTAACTATCCACATTTTTTTTAATAGACATACTTCATATTCAGAGAAATGTTTTATAAGTACGATTACATTTCATAAGTGTAATTTTATTTCATTAAATAAATACCCTTGTCTTATTTTATATTGCAGAATTTTGTAAAATGTATGAGTAAGTGATAAGTTTCTGCATTTTCCAATGGGAGAAATAATATGCGATTGTCAAATTTATTCATGGATTGACTGTGAATTAAATTATAATATTTCGGATAAATAGAACAGCCACTGTCACAATAAAAATTTCGGGTGATACGATGGTTGTTGCAGTTCTTTTACATATTAAGAGAATTGAGATAAATTCCTCTGCAATTCTGCCATAGCCGATGTAAAACTTATACTGAAATGGAATTCGTTATTCAAATAAATATTTTCTTAAGAAAAGATGAAATATTGAAGAATATGTCTGACATTTCTAGAAATTACAAGAGCTTGAAAAGAAATGAAATCAGTGTTCTCTTTGTACAATGTTATGAATATTTGATCGGTTTTGTTATAATAGCAACTCGAGAGAAAATTTATAAATTTTCAACTATTAATAATATAACTTAATAATTTTTACTCGCTTAAGAATTATTGTAAGTAATCTAATTTTTATTTTTTCAGTAATAATTTAAAAAGTCAAAAAGATATACGTTGACGTTCAATAGCTGACTTAAAATAAATCTATGATGCAATAAAGTACGGAAAAGGTAATGTATGATGATGACCTATCCGATCGACAACAAAAAGAACATCTTAAAAAATAGCAAAAATACTTATCTATTTGTATTCTTTAAATATATGAACGAATGAGTTCTATTTGGTGTTCAACTATTTCGATTTATTCCAACATTATGCTATTTCTTTTCGGAATTTATGGAACCTTGAGCTTAGCTTATTTTTGTGTTTAAAATTTTTATTTCCATTTATTAGGCTTTCTGTTGGTGCTTGGACCATTTTATCTTCTATTATTATCTAATATTTCTCAAATAATTTTTTTACTAGGCATAATGACTAATTTCATTGTTAACTCTTCACTGACAGCTTTATTTTGCCATTCGTGATAAATACTCATGTCGATCTGAGACGAATAACTTGAACTTGTAATCGAAATCCTTACTTCATGCTAATAACTTGGCTTTTGTGCCCTGTATTAGAACTTTTATAATGCAAATCTGCAACCTTTATCGAGGGCCTCCGTTTTGTTGAAGTCTATTCTAAACTCTTTCTTCAAAATGTATGCATTGAGAACAAGCTAGCAAGAACGCTGTCCGAATCTATAAAACATGTACGCTAGAACACCTTTTTATTTCTTTTAAAAAAATTCCAGACTGTTTTTGTCATCCAATTACTTTTCTCCCCCAAAAGCCTTCGTGCTATTCCTTGAAATAATTTTCTTCGAGAGTTTCTTTTATAATAGTTGCGAGCCTGAAATAACGTTTCACTTCAGTGCTTCAAAGGCATCCAAAGCCTCGGTAAAGTTCAATACTGATTGAAATCCCCCGTTGAAAAAAAACAGGGAGGAAACCCCCAGAGAATTTCCCTCCCTGAGCTAATAAATTTTCGTCTACATCAACGAAAAATTCAGAGAGTGAATGAAAACTGGTGGCTTCAGACAACAATCGACTTGAGAAAAATGTTAAGATTATTTCTATAGCAGTTTGCTAGATACATCCCCAGTTTAATTTTGACTACACAAGGAATCTCAGAAAATAGTGGGTGAATCAATGCTTTTCGGAAGTCCTTATTGAGAGTTAACTGGAAGTTCACTTAGGAATGATCGATACAAAATATATAAATAAATAAAACGAAGCAGGTGCTTTCGAATTGTTGAATTTGACAATAGCCTTTCTCGCTTTTATGATTGGGGAAACAATCATCAATTCGTTCCGTTCTCACAAAATCTTTATTGAGACTAAAGATCTTTAGATTTTAAAAAAATTTCCACGGTAGTTTAAAACATCTCTTTTTCTCGCTAGTTGGAATGGCGAAGTGAATGGCCTTATTTTGTAATTAATGCATTATACTAGAAAATGCGGCTTACAAAAGGAATTTTATTCTGTTTAACAGATAACAAGCTGCATCAAGCGATTGTGGATATTTCAAAAGTTTAAATATTTGGAAGAAAATATTTAAAAAATGCTTTTCTTGGAATTTCATGCGATGTCAATAGGACTTATGTTCTTCCCGAACAGCTAAAACGGCTGAACATCGGCTAAGCTTCGAATTTAGAGAGTGTTCCTCTAAATTCTGAGGCAGTTAAAATTGTTAAAAAATTTGTAACAATGTGTGAGATATGGAAAAAAATGTTAGTGTTTGATGAAATTTTCCTCTTAGGTTTCCAACGCCTCTTCTCACTGCTTCATATGAAATTTCATAAACATGTTATTCTAACAATGGAAGTGAAATTAAATATTAAAACTTATTAATTATTAATATATATTACTATTAAATATTAAGACAGAAAAGTCATAATAATCTTAGGAGGAATTTACCTAACTGGGTGTTTCGAAGATTATGAAACTAATGTAAAATTCCAAAGTTTGTTATGAATGAAGAAGGCAGAAGACACCTTCAGATTAAGCCTGAGGATAACTAAGGGAATAAAAAAAACCCAAAATTCTGTGGAATTTCTCATAAATAAAATACTGTTCAATTCGTTGAAAGTATTTGTTAGAAAAATGAATATGTTGAAATATCGCGAGAGAAAATTTTCTCTGACAAACCGAAGAAAATATTTGTCTAATAATATGATGTATGTTTTTATATTTTCTAACATCCATTGAATTCATTGTAATATTAAGCATTAAATCCATGCTAAATGTAACAGCTGTTGACATCATCTCCTTCAAATAGAAATGAATAAGATTTAATATTCATTAGAAGATTTCAGACAATTCGATCTATTAATAATCCTCTGAATTTTTTCAAAAGTTCAAACAAGAATAATATGCTATAGCTCATTTTATCCCTCGTTTATTAAACCTTTTAATGAATTTTAAATTTTGTTTGTCAGGTTTAAATAATCTATTATCGACCACTGACGGATGAACCAAAATAACTTTAAATTAATTAAAATGGGAACATTTAAAAATGAGTAGCCAAACTACCTCTGGCTATCTCTTTTCCGAGTTTCGTGTAGCTTAATAAAGTTTCGCCAATAGTTTATCTGCTATCTTTACCCTTTGAAGTATTTCTCATTTGATAAATCGCAGTTCACATTTAATTCGAACTTAAGGAATCACGCGTTTCTACAAGTTGAACATATGAGTAGTTAGAAAGATTGTATTGCCTAAGTTTTCTTTTCCACGATGATATCATATATCAATGAAGATTAATCCAACTAATCAAACATCTGAAACTCGGGAAACAGTTTGCTGTTATTAAACTAGTGCTTAGATTTCTCTTTCAGTAATCACTCGAAATGCCCTAACCCAGCTTAAGACATATGAGAAGAGAACTGTATAAACAGAACTGAGACGCGGCAGAAGTATTTACTTCAAGCGGCGAAGTGTCAGCATCGAAAGAATGGTCTTTCATAGTAGTTAGAGAGCTGCAGGAGAAGTTACAAATATTATTGGAGCCCCAGCGAATCAATGCACATTAGCCATTCAACTACTATCAATTAATGAATTCGTAAAGCTGCATATATTGAATAAATGAAATTTGTTTCGAAAGAAGAACAATATCTAATTTAAGTTTATCATTTCTTATAAGTTGTTTCCATTATATACAAGCTATTATCAACTACGTAATTTCATTTTCCCTTTTTCAGATGGAAACATTCTTGAAAAATTTGTCTTGCTGTTTCCACCTGCTGTCATAATAAAATTTAAGGTTAATGTTTAAGCACACGTGAAATAATATATTTATTAAATAATTATATGCGGATGAAATTCTTGTTTAAACTAATTGATAAAACAAAATTTTGTTTTCTGCGACCCTCGAATCTTTGCTTTTCAAACCATTGTCATCTCAAAATGCGCTTACATGCAGATTCATGCTGATTACTCCCGATTTCTTTCTGTGACGATATTGAAATAATTCAATTTATGCCAATAAACCCCACAATATTCAGTGGCTCAAGAAGATCCTTCTTACAGAAGTGTGGACATATGCGACAACGCACTGACTAGCGCATAGCAACTATTATTAAAAGAACCCATTTTTAGGAAGAAAACGAGCAATACAACTTTTGAGGTCTAGATAAAACACTCTTTTAATAGTATAGCCTATAGTATAAAACGATCAATTAAACTATTAGAAAATAACAAAAGTCATTAATTGTTTAACTTATAGAACAGCTTAATCCCCACCTTTTACAAAAACAAGAGAAGAATTGCTTTTCGAGGATCCTTGAACATAGTGTTTTAAAAAAGCATCTCGTATTATAATCCTCTAAATCTTTTACAGTTTTAATGAAGGATATTAAAAGAAAAAAAATCACCTTAAGTTTTTTTTATTTTATATTGAGCGTATATGCTACTGTGAGCTATTTTCTCAACGAAACATTCTTAACACCACAGCATACCCCCGAACTCGGAGCCAGGACGGCTCCCTGTCGGTTGGTTGGGTATGCGTGAGACTTTATTAAAAAAAAGCCACAGCAAAAAAAAAAAAAATACAATTTCTATAAAAAGATTTAAAAAAACAGGACATTTTAACAAATGAATATAATATTTTTTTAAAGTTCAGTCTTTCAGATCGTTGTGTTGTTGAATTTGTGAGGGTCGTGCCCTGTGTATGGAAGAAGAGAGAATATGAGTACATAGGGTTAGTTGGGTCTGTGGCTAGTTGTTGTCGCCATCTTTTGGAAATAAGAGTGTTTCGTTTTCCGCGATGAAGTGGATGAGTTTTCTGATTTTCGCCCTAGAATTGTTATTGTTCATGACTCTTTTCCACCAAAGTGGTTCTAGGTCAGCTGACGGTTTTGTTAGGTGGTATGACGTTGTAAACAGGCAACTTGTAGCATAGTGTATGGGGTTTCCCAGCTTTCCGCAGCCACAGGAATCGCTGCTTCTGATGTTGAATCTTTTAAGATATGTTGGAAATGGGCCGTGGCCCGTGACGAACATTATTTCTGGCCTTTGCCATGGAGTAGGAGTTGTCTTGACTTTTGGCAAAACGTTATGAACGCTTTCTAACAACATGCATTTGTTCAACAAAAGCATTTCTTCATTAAGTATAATTAGAATTTCTTGATTGCAGTCGTACTGAGCGTATATGCTACTGTGAGCTAATTTTTTCAACGAAACATTCTAACAACATGCATTTGTTCAACATAGGAATTTTTTATCTTTTATTTTTATTTAAGCATTTCAAAGGCATTTCTTCATCTTGATTGCAGTCGTACTATATACATATATATACAGGGTGTCCACAAAGGGATCTCTGATTTTAAAATTAAATAACTCGACAACAGAGATTGATAGAAGAACGACGGTATGTTTATTGTAAAAGCCGTAAAAATCTGATAGAGAAGTTTCAAAATTAGTTATAAATGTTGACAGTAGGCGGCGCTGTAGGCTGTAATCATAGTACGGAGTCTGGGATAGAGGTTATAAACAGTCCTTTGCAAGCAATCGTTGCAATCACATCACAATCGATTAAAAATGTGCACTTTTCGAACCAAAGAGATGGAGCATATCAACAATGAAATTTTCAGTCGCCCTCTGTGGTGTGTCAACGGAAAAGCAGGCACATGCCCCACAAATAAACTCTCCAAGCTCATGCAGTATTTCAGGATTGTTCCGAAAAACAGTGTACTTCCGTAAGAAGTAGTGGCAGAGGGTGAGATCGGGGAGTATGGAGGCCTATCCAGGCCTGTTCCAGTAAATGTGGAAGAGTTGAAGGCAATGGCTATTCTGAAAGGTTCAAATTTAGTTATTATTCAGTGCCACCATTTCCGTTGGCACACTACAGAGGGTAACTGAAAATTTCATTCTTTGTATGCGCCATCTTTGTGCTGCGAAGGATGCACATTTTGAATAGAATGCGATGTGATTGCAACGATTGCTTGCAAAAGACCTGTTTCTCAGACTTCGTGCGACGAATAAAGCGTACAGCTCCACCTTCTGGCAACATTTGTAACTAAATGATTCTGAAACTTCTGTATCAGATTTTTACGGCTTTCAAAATAAATATGCTATTGGTTTCATTCTTCTATCTATCTCCGTTGCCGAATTATTTAATTTTAAAATCAGGGATTCCTTTGTGTGACACCTTTTATGCATATGTATATTTAGCAAATTAAATCACTTAGTCACTTTACACTATATTAAGCGATTGTCTACTTTAATGAGGGAATCAATAGCGATATAACTAAGTAATAGATTTCAAAATAAATTTGATTAGTGCCATATGCTACAGAATTAGTTACGTGTATTAGGCATTTTTTTTCATGCATTACCTAGATTCCTTTCAATAGTCAACAGCTATGAAACCTTTTAATATTAGAATCGCTAGAAGACTTCAGTCGGAAGTTCTTATGTTAAGATGTCTATCTTATATTTATTATACCATATATGTCCACGCTGAGCATAATAAACTAATTTAGTCGAATAACAAAACGAGTTGAGTATGATATGAAAGAAACGAGATAACTTTCTCACAAAAATTTCTATACTCATTTTACATATACCTATTAGTTTGTTAGCTAAGTCTCAGGTATGGGGCAAAAAGCACAGTCAAGTTATTTACATTAAAAGAGATATGTTTTCTTTTGAAAAAAAACTGAGAATATTTATTTCAAATATATCCTAAAAGTATCATCCAAGTATCAACTATCCAAAAGTATCAACAAGTGATTCATGTGTGGTTGGTTATATGACGGTTTGGTGCAGAAGTAATGGCTTCCAATTTCCTCGTATCAGTTTATCAATATATTTAATAACAAAAGTTTCAAAAAAATAAGCCTAAACTCCACATAACACATCAAAATAGAAAAAAATACACAAGTTAAGTTATGCGAAAGTAACATAAATTAATGGAAACAGGATATTTAAAACACTCAAATATTGGATACTCTTCACTTAGTTCTCGTGGATGAAAATGTTACGAAAACACTGTTATAACAAAAGGCTTTTAACCGCGTGAAATTATTAAGGCGAAATTTACACGTATGTTATATTAAATGGATCATAGCTACAAATGTAAATGCTCGTTGAAGGGGAAAGTATTAAGCTGAAAGTTCAGACGTTCGCAGTAAAAATTTTGAATTCGAAAATTATGATACAAAATAAAGCAAAACATTTAAAACGAACTTTGTTTGCTTATAAATGTTTTCTTTTCTTCATGCCGTTATATTGTAATACTGGATTAATTTATTTGTACAACCCAATGTATCAGAGGCATGAAAATTGTTAAAAATTTGTTTTATGCGAATTTAGTTAGCTTCTACAAGAACTTGTGTAGAGTATTAATTAAATTTGTATTTAGTATAAATTAAACTAACTTAATACATGTCAGGTGTTAAGAAATGTCCGTCTGATATTTGGTGCTTTCAATACTAAATTTCTTGTGTAATAAGTGATATTTGAGATACTGATAAAATTACGCATTTACTTCACCAGACGTTGAAATTTAGTTTAATTTAAGTGACAATGAACGCGACAAGAAAGTTAAAACACTTATCTTAATTCGGTATTTGGTATGCTATAACTAAAACAATGTCCCATAAAGTTACTTCAAAAGAAACACATTTAAATTATACTTTAAATTCGATTTGCCCAAAATCTAAAATCAATTAAAATATTTATTCTATTCAATTATAAAATATTTCCTTTCAGGAATTGCCATTTAGATACAATATTTAATTATTTTTTTAAGGTTTAATTCGACAGATATCTATCAAAACACAACAGAAGAGGATGGATTAGAAATGATTTTTAAAACATTTGATCCTCCTTTTCTTTCCTTCTATGAAAGTGAAAGAAAACAGCAAGTTTTGATTGAATCGTGCTGACATTTTAGACAATGGCATTTTTTAATTGAGGAATTTTTTAATAAACGAGAAAAATGTTCGCAAAACAGGGTGATCTTTTAATTTTTTTGAGTAGTGTGTTTTGTAATATTACTTCTTTGACAATGAGAATCAGTCAGTTAAGTTATTATACTCTATCGAATGAATTCTATAGAAAGATAAGTAATTCCAAGGATGTAACATTCTAAATAGTAAGTAAAAAAGGCTTGCTGTTGTTATTTTGAAAGCAGCATAACATCACTTCAGCTATATTTACGTAAACATGATAATGCCATGCATTTAAATCATTAATAAGCCATTCGAAAACCTTTCCGCTAACTTAATTAAAATTTTGAAATGTGTTAAAAGTGCAAGAATATGGCCATTTTTTCCTTTTTCAAAATAATTTTTCGATATTCCTTTGTCCCTGTAGCTGCAAAGCACTCAAAAGAAATCGAATTTCAGGTCTCCAGATGTGTTAGTCTAAGCAGTCGCAGCTATTGGCTAGCAGCTACTGCAAACCGACTATTTGAAAAGGGTGTTCCGTTTAGTAAATTAGATCCCCGCTGAATGTCTGTGCACTCAATAAGTACCGGCGAAGACTCGCCAGCAATTGGATTTTCTTCTCGTGTCTACAAGATAAAACAATACCTTCCCGCAAAATTATTTTATAACAGGGCCTTTAACCTTTCGCAGAGAAATTACTTTCAAGTTCACAGCAATGCGCCATTCGTGGTTTGGACAAAAAAAATTACCTTTTTATTTTTCTGAAAAAATTGGTTAAGCATCTTAATTCGATAACTGAAATAAAATATATGAAAAAGATCTTACTGCGTAATCAATTCATAATGAATATTTTTTTGGGGGGAATTTTGAAATTATTTTCTACGCACATACTTCTCCCACTTTTTTCAAAAATTTTTTTGAATTTTCATTTTTACGTTTTTTTTTCAAAAAAAATTACTTACAGCAAAACTTTTTGCTGTAAGTGAAAATTTTCAACGTACTATTTAATAATTTAATTGATTTAATCTTAATTTGTTTCATAATTATGAAGAGAACTAGATTGAAGTTTAAAGCTGAAACTCGGATTCATATTTCTTCATTGATGCTGATATCCCAAATAATGACCTTGGAAATTATACCCTTAAGCTTAAAATCAAAATATGAACCTCTAATTCGACTTATATTGCGTGGTCTTTTTTCTCTCATAAGACACATTATCATCAATAACTGATGGCGATTTCTTCTTAAGAAAAGAAATTTTCATAAACGATCAAAGTTTATGAGAAGCTTTGATTCTGAAGCAAAAAGCGAATCATCAAATAGTTATCTTAATTTACTTAAAAGCATGAGATTACTATATGAATGGCCAGCCATAATTGCAGTTATGTTTCTGGTGGTTTAGTCATTAATCGATTGTATGGCCATAAAATTCTTACCTTTTTACTGATCCGAGTCTGAATTTTAAAAAATGGAACTAGTTTCCTTACTTTGTTTCTGTATCAAGATTTGAAATATAAATACCGATATCTACCATGTATGCGTGAATTAATACAAAATTTGGGTAATGTGATAAATAAATTATCAACTCATTTCAGCATTCAAAAAAAGACTAGTTTTTAGTTGGAATTCCTGCAGAAAATTCGGCAGATAGATAAAAACGTGTATTTACTGAAAACTGAGTAAGATTCTAAATTGGATGTTCAAATCATGCAAGCAAAAGAAGAAGCAATTGGTTGAATTTTTGCTTGTTATCATTTCACTCATGTAGGGAAAGTTTCAAACAGGAACGTGCTTTCTCACAAAGAATGAAATGGATTTCCTACTGTTATGGCAAATGGATTTATTACTGTTATGAAAAATATACTGAACGGTACAAGAACGATAATATTTCAGTTGTATGGAGGGTAATTTAACTTCCTCCTTTAATAAATACTATTTTACCTTTTTTGATTTTGTTATAAATAGATCTTTTATCCTTCTTTAAGAAAATTGATCTTCTCTTCTTTTGTTGGACAACTTGATGGCTGCGAAGCGTACCTACATTAACTAGCTTTAAATCCACAACTTTTTTTTTATCAACGCGTTTACTGTCATGTTGTCTGTATACGAGAGACAGCGAAATCCGCAATGAACTGAGTCATATTCGCGCGTGGGTGACGATCATCACCACTTAAGATGACTAACTGGATGTTGTGGCACTAATGGATGAGTACATAAAAAGATACCATTCTAAACAATTTAATCAAAAATTTTTTTCGTATGACTGTGTTTATTTAATACATGCTTTATTAAAGAACATATGATAAAGAAAATTAGCAAATCAATCTTGTCCAAAATGAACTAGCTTCGAAACTACAGAGAATCTCATATTAACTGATTATTTTCATATCATGTCCTTCTTCGTAAATTTTTGGTGTCTAAAATTAACCACCTATATAACAGACAGAATTAATTTATAAAAATTATTCTGTATGTCAGAATGATTTCAAATTTCTCTGCATTCAGAAAAAAAAAATGAATGAAAACAAAATGGCGAATTAAACAAAAACCACTAGAGCATTGATTTATTCCATATCTGTGGACCGTGGTGGTTTAGTGATAAGGTATCTGCATCGGAGCCGAAGGGTTCTAGGTTTGAAACCTGATTCCATTGAAGATCCGTTGTATATTGGGCCTGTTGCACGTTAAATCATATGTAGGGGGTCAAACGTCCTCCCGCTGGTGTAGCGCGGGTGCTTGAAGAGAGAGGTACCAGGCCAGGCGTCGTCCTCGTCATTTGACCGCTGTTCGAAATGACGAAGTCTGTCCCAAAATAGCCCTCGTGTTGCTTCAAAACGGGACGTTAATATAACTAACACTAAACTGAACCGTGGTGAAATGCCGAAGACGTCGCTGAGTCCGACACCCTACTTTCCAAACATCTATGCCACAGCATCGTGAGGATATCAAATCCTTGAGCGGAAACGTAACGTGCATCAAAGCCACATACACAGAGGATCTACGGTGGAATCAGGTCTCTAAGTCACTACCTTCCGATCTCGAAGCCGAGACTTTTACAACTTGCTGGAAATGCTCTGTACCGTATTAAAAATGAATAAATTCATAAAAGGAACTAAAAAAAATTCTTACATTCGAGAGAATAGGGAAAAGAAAGGAATTTCTTATAAACGAATTCCTGATCTGGATATTCATTTATGAATTGGAGAGGTAGGAAAATCAAACAGTAAAAGAATGATTAATACTTCTTTAGTGAGAAAAACACACGTCAAACGATAAAAAATAAATTGTATTAAATTAAAGGAAAGAAATAGAAGTTATATATATATTTTCTTTTATGTTAGTGTTAATGTGTTAAAAAATAAGTTTTACTATTTAGATATGCATAAATGCTCTATATATTCCATTCTTCTATTAAAATTTAACTATTTTATTTATTAATTAACTTTTTTATTTATTGCTGATCCAACACAATATTTGTGTTCGGACCTCAAAATCCAAAGGGTGGCGCTGAAAATAATTACAGTAGTATTGGTTTCATATGAGAATTAGACATAACTTGGGAAAGTCGTGGAAATTGTGAACGATAAATTAAAAGTTTGTTGTAATTTTTGGGGTAAGCAATGCTGGAAATGGCCAGTAGAGGAAGCCATTTTTTTTTGTATAATCATCTCGAAATAGTTGAAATTCTCCCATCTCCTAAGCAATCAAATAAATATGGGATGCATGAGGTTTCTGATTTGTCTTTATTGTAACGGATGTTAGCTTATGTCTTTTAATAAGTTGATAAAGTTTTCCAAATAAGGTTCATGTTTAACTTATTTAAGATAAGTTAGCTATGTTTTATATTTTTTAGTCCTCGAATATTAAGTGTTAAGTTCTTGTTGTAATATATTATTTCTGTATACTGAATTTAATTATATATTTTCAAGCTATAATATGTCATTTTAAATGTTTTGCTGCTTAATTTAGCTTGAAAAATTCCATTCAATATTTTCTTGATAATTTTTATTTTTTAAGAAAGTTTGACTTACTTACGTAACAACTTACACTTGCTAGCGGTTTCTGAAAATAGTGTGATATGTTAGTTTTAGAAATTTCAATAAATGCAGTGTTTACAGAAGTCATAATCAAAAGTTATTATATTTCCTGGTGTTTCACACACAAGCACACATATGCGTATACCTATGTGCACGCACACAGAATAATGGGAAAAGGATCATATAAAACTGAAAAAGGACTCATTATAAGTTATTGTGAGTATTTAAGATACTGTCAGTCTGCTGCTGAGGTAGAGGTCAGTGTCCTTCTCACAACTGCAATAAAAATGTTAAATTTTTTATCTGTTAACCATGTAAATAATACTTAAATATTGTTAAATAATAAAAAGAGCACCCCAGATACTAAAATAATTTTTTCTCTTTACTATTTCTAAGTTTTAGAGGGAGGGAGTTGCCCAGTTATCCCGTCGAGATGGGGAACTGGGTACATGTAACTACACATTAAATCATTAATCTTTACACTTAAACATCTGATTAGTTTCAAAAAGTTTCCTATACAAGTTTAAAGGGTAAAGTGCACTGAACATTTTGTTATATTGCAATGGTATAAAAGAAGAAAATGATAGCTAGCAGAAACGTTCCAACTCCGAACGAATTTGTGATGCTGTAAAATCGGTACCCAATTTACCCTAGTTTTCTTAAATCATCTTGAGTAACGGGTTTTACAGTGATAAAAAATTGGCATAAGAATTAAAATTATGAACTATGATGAGTTTAATTTTCATCTATTTTATATTGATTATAGTTAATTAAATTTTCATAGGTTCTTTTGCACTTACACGTCAAAAATAAATACTTATCTTAGAACACTATGAACTATTTTGAGAAAACACTTCCATTGTGACTCCTATGCATTAAAATGCTATAAAATTTTACTACTAAATTATCTGTTCTTCCAGAAAACATAAAAAATTACTCAGAAAAGAAACAATTTAAAAAAAATCAAAATCAATGAGAAAAAAATCAATGAGACTTTATAATGACCTTTGACATATGGGGGTCACATCTTGCTTGTAAAATGAGATAAATATTGTGTGACACTCTTTTGACTTATCATGAGATGGATTCCAGTATTAAATTTACTTCATTTTTGGGTTATGCAATATTTTAAAACCCGATCATTTTCAATTTTACAATATAATAAAATTAACATGTTATTTTGCTGACATTTTTCTATAAATATTTAAAAATATATTTAAACGAAATTGCGCTACAGATGATGGTAGTCAGTATGTTTAAAATGTTACGGTGAATTTTATATTAGGTTTAGTTAGATTAACGTCCCGTTTTGAAGCAACACAAGGACTATTTTGGAACGGACCTGGTCATTTTGAACCGCGGTCAGATGACGAAGACAACGCTTGAGCTGGCGCCCCCCTGTACCAGGCTTCCACGCCAGGCCAGCGGGAGAACGTTTGGCTTCCTACATATGATTTGGAGTGCAGCGGGTCCAATACGCGACGGATCTTCTGTAGAATTAGGTTTCTGGCCTGCAACCCCTCGGCACCGAAACCTTACAACTAGGCCACCGCGGGCTCATTTTCTTTTAGGATTTAAACATTTAATGACTGCATTTCATGGTGATATTTATGAATGTATATTTTCTCCATAATCCAGGATTATATTGTTACATACTACATTCACTGTACAAGCATGCAAGGTACATTTGTATCAAATATGGTATTTAATAATAATTCTGATGCGATTGCCGGATTTCTGTCATCTAAGTCATGATGGTAAAGTAAATGGTTGATAACAGAAAAAGGAAAACATCATATCGCTTTGGAAAAAATGCGTCACCTATAAAAATCCTCTGGAATAGTTACAGCAAGGTTTTAAAATTTTCTCAGCAACAAAATTCAGTTTACAGATTTATATAAAAATCATTTTTGTGTGTTTTTCCTCACCTATTCCTTTTAAACCACCGGCTGCTTAGGACGCTTATTATGCGGGTTGTTGAGTGTGTCCGCGCATCTCGAGATTTCCGCGTGCTTGCGTGTTTCAGTATGCATCACTCACCGTAGGGCGTGTTTTCCCCATTCGAGTATTTCCCAAGATGAGTACTGAGCCCTGCTCTTTTAGTTTATAAGAAAGTTTTTGCTTCAGAACAGCTTATATGACAAAGTGTAGGAAAGTGTCACAGCGTTCAATTATTACCTAGTAAAAAATGTATTTTTACTTTCGGATAAATATGGATAATTCATTTCGGCGATTCAAAAAATATATTGCTTCAAAGGTTTCTCTGAACCTTGTTAGAGGGTTAAGCATACACAGAGATTTGCCACTATCCTGTGTGGGTATTCTAAAAGAGTGAAAGTTCAACAAGGAATAAATACCATAGAGATGCGGCGGACTGTTCACTGAACAGTGTTCAGTGTTAAAGAACGATCAATGTTCTCTTCTAACAAGCAATGACACAAATGGTTAGTCATCCTAAAACTGATTCATTTCATTAACGTTTCCTTTTGAAATTACATGAAGGCCCTAAAGGATGGACCCCGTCACTTCGAACCGTGGTCAGACACGACGAGTTAAACCTGAATCAATACCTTACTCAACAAGCACTTTGAAATTTAGAAATTTTTATCCAAGAAAAAGAAGTAGCTTTCGAACGTCTAGTGAGTATCTAGAAGTTGATATTTTTTTAAAAACATGACAAAATTTTGTTAAATGTCTTTATTATCTTGGCTTTATGTCAAGAGAAGGAAATTTCACTTTTCCATCACAAAGTACATCTTTAGGAAAAATAATTTTTTTATTCTTCGAGCACAGATATGTACATGCTACATAGAATATCTACTTTACAGTTGTACTAATCTATTTTGTAGGCAAAATAGCATTGAAGTGAAAGTAACTGGCGGGCTATGAAGTGAGTAGACAGTATTAAAAAAGTGTCAAATTATTGAATGGCAGTAAAAGGAACTTTTCAAAGTCCCGAGATAAAATTGATGGTGTTTTTGTTTGCCGTTGAAAAATGCGCTCCAGATTTCAGGAGTAAACGGCCGCGCTACTACGGCTATTAGGTTTTCGGAAATAACCCTCTTAAGAATTATTGATGGGGTGTTCAGTCTTAACAGCGGAGATGGGTTCAAATTTCTCACGAATTAAAATTTCTAAGAAAAAAAGGGGCAATCTGTAAGGAAATGAAGCTCATCCACGGTAGCCTTCATGAGATACGATCTGAAGGATGCCTTTTGAATCTATAAATATTCATCGATTGCTTGACAGAATTTTCTGTATATATTAGTTGAAAGATTAGTGTCCGCTATATTTTATATTCGATTACTTAGTGAAAAATCGAATCAATAAGTAGGCTTGAATTTATGAAAAATTCAAAGGCGGAAAATATATCTGCATGTTTAGAAGCATCGACTTCTTGATTATTATAATTTCGAGAATACATTGTTATAATAATTTATCTTATTTATCCATGTAACTATAACATTCATCTAAACTGTAATACGCTTCATAAATATTGAGTACATTGAATATGCCTTTCTACAGATGTTACTGATGTTTTCTTTTTAACAATATATTTTACAAAAAGTATCTAATAAGAAAAAATAGCTCAAATCAAAGTATAGATACTAAATTTGTATTTTATGTTAACAGGCACATTTTTATATAGTAAATGCGATAAAATTTTTTTGCTTAAAGCAGCTAGTTCATGCATGAATTATTTTCGAACCATTTTTTTCCTATTTAGTACTACTTTTACGGAAAAAACCTGAAGCGAACCACAACAAATCTTGCAGATAACGCGAATAGCTCATGGATTCAGTCAGCCACTTATGAAAGTATTAAGTTACCCATTTTGAACATGCTTTTAATATGCATTATTTATTAACACTCTGTAATAATTGACCTATAACGGCTATTAGAAGATGCAATATTATTGTTAAGAAGCTACAGGTAACGACTACTTTTGAAATGAAATTCAGATTTCTCTTGATACGAATTTTATAAAAACCTTTTATTGGAGTTATTTATGTTTGTTATTATCGCATTTATTGCAGAAACAAGTGGTTTTATGAGTACGCTTTGTGGAAGTTTTACGTAGTGTAAATATTTTCCCCCAAAAAATCATAGATAAGCGCATTGTGAATTCAGTTTAAAATTCAGAGTATTAATTCTTCAAAATATTTTTTACATTATGAAAGTTCCGACTTTCATCTTGAGTAGTTCTCAAATAAGGCAAACAATTGGTGACGGTAACACCAGTGGCATAGCGGCCGAAAAAATAATACTATGCCCCGGGCGCCACATACCCTCACTATGCCACTGTGCAACTTTTGAAATCCTACAAGATACGGTTACCAAATTTGTCATTTTGGATCAATTATCTGGGCTTTTCCTCGATAGTTTAAGAATTGCATAGGAACTGATGATAGGCAACATCATTGCTTAGACATCCAATATTTTACCGCTTATCAAATCTTTACCTCAGCATAGGAACGAAATGAATGGGAAAAGTTTCAAAGGAGGCTTGTGAGAATTAATTTTGGTTTTATTTTCTATCATTAGCAATATTTCTAAAACTATCTTTCGGTAGGAAAATTATACTTTCGCTTTGAAAATTTATAATTGCCAGACGGGAAGAGGGAATAACTTAAGATTTCTGAATAATTTCAAGAGATACACGATTTGCTCTTTTTTTTCTAATGCGAAAGTTGTGATAACTTTGGGAGTCTGCTTTTGTCTAATCTCTTATAACAATAAAGGAAGAAGAGTGTGTAGGCATTCTGCAGGAGAGACAGTTATCAAATCTGCTGTAGGCATACTTTGGATGTGCACCTTCTGATCATTGTTATATATCGTGAAATAGTAATTTAATTTCCAATTAATTAAAAACCAAGCAGATAAGCAAAACTTCGACTTAGCATCAGCAACATGCAGAAGAATAGTTAGACGGAAATAATTTTGATGTCGTCTGAAAATGACGAAAATTAGAAACAATATTAAATAATTTTTCTCAATAAAATACCACTAAAAGTGTAATTAGACCTATTTTTGAAGTACGCTTTATTATTCTGCTTTTTATTGGGATTACACAATATATCGAACAAAGCTTAAAAGATTTTATTTTAGTTTAGTTTAGTTTTAAAATCAATTTTTATTGATTGAGTTTAATAACTATTTGAGTTTCATAACTATGTTAAAAGAACAAATTGGAAGTTTTAATAAACAAATTTGTAAATGGTGAAGTCCAAATTGTTAAATTTCACGCAACATATATTCAAGGCATGTTTACTGATCTTCATATTTCTATGAAATCTAATAATACCGGTAACATTTTCCCTATTTCATACATGAGCCTGTAGTGAATAAAAGACAACAAATGATAAGACTACGCAGACCTTAATCCATTTGTGAAACATTAATTAGGTCATAATTCCTCGATAATTGCTTAAAAATTGGAAAACCTTCGATTACTGGGTAAAACTTGCTAACTAATGGACCATTAAAATTGAGCTCCTTTTCACTCTTTTTGAAATTAAATTCTCGGAACTTTTAAGAAAAGGCAGTGGCAACAAAAGAAACTGGAGCAAAGTCTATGGCGCTCATTTTCTCTCCCTCCGCTCCCTCATTGAGGCCGTAACTGTCCATAAGTGATTAAAGTGAAAATAGGCCACGCTGAAACCCCGTTGGTTTAATCGGCAATTACGTCATAAAGAGCCAACCAGGAATCAACGGTTTCAAACACCAATACGGATATCCCTAGAAAGGCTTCAGATTTTAAGCGCCAATAAAGAAACTTTGATCTCCTTAATTTCCGCAAATAACTTGATTTCGGGAAAATCGTGGGCTTCCCTAGAGTAAACATGAGATTCGGAGAGAAGCCAAGGGATCGCACGCGCACTACACTGGATTCCAAGATTTCCTATATACTCGCCAGTGAGATCTTTTGAATAGAGTGCGAGATACATTCTAAAACTAATTTCCTCTTGCTTGGAGGATGAAACACTCACTAGAACTCCCATTGCCACAGGAAAACTGATAACTTAAACTCAATAAATTTACTTTCAGCTGTTGGTATTGAGCGACTTCTTGATTTCGGACACCAACAGACTGCAAAAATATGCCTATAGGCTACGTTTAAGGTATCCGACTGGTTTAAAATCGTCGTTTTTGATGAAATTATCAAAAAAAAATATGACTTAATTTTGTAGCCTGTTTAATCATAGCTTTCTAAAACTGTCTCACTTTTTAGTCTACGTTAATTACAAATGGAGTTACAGCTGTTTTATTACCGAACTGTGAGCATTATTTTATGTTGTATGAGAACTTTAAATGTGTTTTCTGAGAAATGATATTTTTGAGGAAAACTGTCGACCGTAACAATGATTTCTCAAAAAGTTATTCAAGTATTGATATGAAATTTTCTGAGATTGTTTCCTGTAATATGCTTGATGATTTACTCTAGAAACTAAGGTGAATTTTAAAATCAAGTATTATTTTTAAGTGCTTAAATATAAACGAAAAGCATTTTTTTATGAAAAATTAACAGTTTAGTAACTATGTTCAGCTATATCTCAAAACTATTTTGAAGTACAAGAAATATTTTAGAGCATAACACAGATAACTGTCATAAAAATGTACTCCTACAAGGATTTATGTATATTTAGAATATGATTTTGTCTATGGCTGTTAGCGTAAGGCAAATATTTTAGTCATTTTTCTTCAAATTTCTCAGTTTTTTAAAACAAATATTATTTTGAAAGCCTAATTTTACAATATTTTCATAGTTTTAAAACATATGCAGTTGAAAAATAACATTAAAAATATATATAAGTTATTTTTCAAAAAAATGTCTCCCAACACAGTCGGATACCTTAAATAAATAATTGTCATGCTATATCTTTATTTTTCGTTAGAGAATATAGATGTACAGTAGAACTTCGATTAACCATCACCGTCCGAATCAGGACTCTGATAGATTTTCAGATAGACGGATAACAGAAATCTCTTAATACCTATGTAGAGTAACGTGATTTCACTGTAGGCTTGGGACGAAAATAAAATCCTTTAAAAGTGAATAATACATATATATTGTATTTAATTTTTAAAAACGATCATTCCAATCTTCTATAAAAGAGTAGTAATGTACAGAAGTGTATTGTAATACTATAACACAATAGCGACAAGTTACTGATGGATTTAGCGCGCCGGATTAATGTCAACTTCTCCGCCACCGAGAATTAGTCACTTCCGCCGTCATACAATACAGCCACTTTCAGGTTAATAAAGTAGGGTGTAGAAGTAATCCGTGGACAGTTTTAAAGATGTCTGTTTGTTTGTTGATATTTTTTGGCTATGATGGATAACAGAAACTGACGGTTAAACGAGAGACGGTTAATCGAAGTTTTACTGTACTTGTCATACCTTTTAACGAATGACGCATTTCTTGGCACAGCTACTTCGGAAAAACCGTCTCATGTTTGTGCACAATGAAATTCTTAAAGATGATAGCTCCGTTCGTTAAGCAATGATTCATTCATTAAATCAGTACTAACCTTAATGAATATTATACGTTTTTGAATCTTAATTATAATATTAAGCACTTTTTTTATTTTTAATGGTTTCATTTGAATGTTTGCGTCTTCTATTTTGCTACAACAAATTACGTATTCTATGATTAATGTTTATATGAAAACTGCTTAAACTTTCTTGAAAGTTTGTTTTCCAACTAAGCTAACCTCCTTTTACATTAGTTGAGTTTTACATCATTTTTCTTTGATCAGTAATTTGTAAACATCAGCGAAGACTAAAATGAAACGGAACTCAAACAATCGAACAAGTCTATCGGCAGCAGTGGCTGATGAAAAAGTACATTTACTATTTATTTTTACAACTTCAGTCAAATTCAATATTATAAAGGTATTCAAGCAATAATTATAAAATTTATGAGTTATGCATTTTATTAAAGAGTAAATCTGCCTGTTCTGTAAGGCGACATCGAAAGGCTTTTTTGCACTACATAATGGCGTTGAAGTTTTCAACAAACGAATTATGGAGAGTTATTCGATAATCCCCACACCTTCTTTTAGTTATCTCAAATTTCATTTAAATTATTGATTTGTAATTTGTCGAAATTAACTAAATTTATTGAAAGAATGAATGACGCTTACTAGTTAAAATGATTTTGAGTAAGTTTGAGCAATTGAAATTCTTAATAATTAATAATAAGAGTTCCGTTGACCCATCCAGAAAATCGTAACAAAAGACGGCATAATTGTACTGGGTGTCGCGTTATTAAATCTCTTCGGACTTGTTCTGCTGCCTTTTTCAGATTCGCCTCATTTCACGAGTGCTTACTTCCGTATCAGCGGACATTCATCAACAGACCCATTCCTAACAAAAAGTGTGCAACATTCTTATTCACTACTGTGTCTTTTTCACTACTGGAAACTCGAGTGGAGAGGGATATGTCCAGTCGATAGACGCACATGTACAGTACATCCGAGGTGAGCAACTTTTCAATACTGAATATTTTGGCACATTCTGTACATTGTCATATAAATATCAGGAATAATTTCGCAATTCGTTGGTCGTCCTATTTTTTATATGTTCTTTTCTTTCGTGTGAATCTGTGAGACAAAGAGACTTTCCTACCAATAAAATGACCTTCACACAAGGGAATCAGCTTTCCTAGCGTTCTTAGTCTTCGGAGAGAGTGTCTTTGCTTTCTACTTTAACCATGATGCTAATGATTGTGTACATCTCTCGTGTATTTGGTGAGAAGCAGAAACCCTAGATACGGCTTAGCAGATGGAATATATAAAGAAATTTTTAAATAATAGGATATTCCTTCATTTAAACCAGAGATTTGCATCATTTGGTCTCTGAACTACAATATTTTACATAGTGGCGTCTTCATCTGATAATTTTGGAAATTTTAAATGACTAACATCAAAATACCTTTTCAGTTTCTGATAAGTATTTATCTATTTTTAAAGGTAGCATTTTATTTTTATAATTGAGGAATACATCTTTTCATAATTTGGTTTCTTTCTTAGCTTCTATCTCTTTTTCCATGTTTTCTCGTCCTTCCTGTTACTCCACGCTTTCCAGAAAGCTGAGAAAAGCAGTTTTGTTTGAACTAATTTTCAGTATATTTAGATGTCTTCACAAATCCAACTTTGCTATTTTTGTAAGGTTTATTCGGCATTATGGGTAAATGAGACATTTCAGGGACTCTCCAAATTGTTGGAAGAATGTAGTTACTCCACATATATAAGTTTAAACAATTAGTTACGAACCATCTAGATAAGACATGTCTAACGTATTTGCTTTTAAGGATATTAAACTTTTTGATGTGACTAGATTAATTGGGTCATAGTTTAAATAACATGAACCAGTTTAGATGTTTATTAGGTTAGTTTAGTATCATTTAAAAGGGCTCTGTGTCAAGCTGCTTCTTGTGATGCTACTCACACGATCCATATAAAGAGAAACACTTCGCATATAGAAACTGAGCGATAAAAAATGCTCTTTCAATGATGTTGCACCATGTCTTAGATTATTATCGGAATTATTCCGCTCTTAATATTTAAATTTATAGAGCACATCATTTATAAGCACACTATTTAAAATTTTAAGTAAATTGGTTATGATTAGAGGGTATATATTATTTTCCTAGTTCTGTGTAAAAAGCAAAGGGAATAACTAATATGGTTTTGGAGATATTGCTGACTTTTAGCTAAAGTATGCATTAGTTTTCATGTTAAATTGAATTCATTACCATGGGCTGCTAAAGGCGAATTTGTTAATTTTTTTTTATCGATTTAAATCTGTTAGATGAAATTTACGTTTGTACTCAGCAGTCCACCAAAGTAAGGCTGTTTGAGTCGCGAGTAGAGATCATGCACATACATAGGATATTTTGGGTAGAATCCAGATATCCGTTAACTATGGCGTTGAAATTTTGACTACGGAATAACACTTCTCATCTAAGGCAAGGTGTTTTCTATGTGCTAAAAAGTTATAGACACAAAGAATTTTGAATACTTTGGTAGTTAGTCATAAGCAATTCTCAATAATTACTTTTATTTTTCATTTGATGACTTTGAGCTTAATGAATCTTTTTTTAAACAGGACTACTTATAAGAGGGAAAGCTATGTAATATATTTGAAGTTTTTCTTTGATATAAATTTATGCTATTAAGATAACTATGGCTTAGTGAGAAATAATGCAGTCGCCCCTTTGAAGCTTTTATACTGAAGTGAATTACTAAAAAATAATATTTTAAACAGTTCGTTTTGGGTTTTAAGTTTTGCTTCGATCTCTACCTTCATACAAAAATATAGTAGCACGTTATAATAGCAGCACGTAAAAAATATTTTTCTTAGAGATTAATCAATAATGAGAATCATCCTTTTAATGATAAACTGAATTTGTGGTCATCGATCCGATCGTTGATAAAAGTTCCTCGGTTCAATTCCCGCTGTTTTCTTGACCTAGAATTACAGATGAGGCGAAATTTTATGTAAAGTGGGAATTTTGAAGAAACAGGAGAGCTCTTTCTCTCCTCCTTAAAAGATTTCTTTCCCTTTTGACACGCTCGTGGTTTTCTTGTTATTAGCAAGAATCTTATTTATTAGATACACAGTGATAAATGGGAGCAAAACTATCAATATAGTGATTGAAGACCCTACAGATTAGCTATGCGATGGCAAGCGAAACTTTAATGATTGATTTAATGGAAAGCTTATTGCAACCAGATCTTACGCTTGCTTTTGCAGCATTTACATTGCCCGCCAGGGAAATGATATGTGTCAACTATTTCAAAGCAAATTTAATCGACTCTACTGTCATTTTTTTCAAAATAAGTTACGAAGACGAAACGTAGTATGAGTGAAACTTCAACCCGTCCATTAAATAACAAGAGTGCAGGGGCTTTGACTGAATTAAATATCTTCAGTGTACAAAGGAAGAAGGAATAAAAAAATATTTTTTAGCAAAAATTAATGGTATTCTAAAATAATTTAATTATTTTAATTTGATTTATAGCCATTTGCTTTTAATTAAAGAATATAAAAAATCTTTACATTCATTAATTTGCCTTTTATTTCAAAAGAAAGCTCTTTTCCCTCTATTAATTTGTCTTAGAAAAAAATGTAGGAGACAAAAACCTCAAAGAAAAAAAAATTCTTATGACTTAAGATAAGTTTATTTAATTTCCTTCAAGTGTTTCTGTGTGAGTGTGTAAACTCAAACCTTGTGCTTCATGAATGGTTATTTATCCAGAGGTTTCTTTTTAATTCGCATCTAAATACGGTATCGAAAAGTTTTATTTATTTAAGAATCAGTAAAGAATGAAAATTTTCTTCTATTCAAGTGAAATCATTTGAATAAAAATGAAAATCTTTAATAGTAATTATTGACTCTGAATACTTCATTTTTTACACTTTGGATGCATTTTGAAAAGTCAACTGTAAGAATTTGAAATCTAATGCTGGCTGTAGCAAACGCAGATCCGTTCCTCGTTTAAAGAAAAATCTTTAAAAAAAATCCAGCCTTCATAAGATGGTTTAATCCAAAGCATTAAAAATAAAAATAAAAGAGAATTCAATATTTCCTTTAAAATTTCTAAAAAATAATAATTGTAGTTGACAGAATATTAAACATTCTACCTCAATAACAGAATAATCTTCAAATGCTACTTTTTAATTTCTAATAAAAAAAATCCTATACATTTATATAAGTAAGCATACTCTGAATAATCTAATAAACGGACATTGTCACAATTTTATTCTCTCTAAATCAGTTTATAGGATCCAAATATACAGTAATAAAAGTATATCATATATCTCCTGACCTAGAAAAATCTTCGTCAGTCTTAATTGAATTGTGACAGCAGCAAGAGTAGCATAATATTAAGCTTTCTTACTGGCTTTCCTTTTGTCTTTCCTAGTTGAAACTACTTATATAGACGACCCTATGGCCAATAGATGCCTCTAGTAGATCTAGTTCAGTCAATTAACTCCAACGAGAGAGTATTCCAATCAGTATATCACACAGATGGAAAAATTCTGATAGATCAATAGCAAAGATTGAGGCAAGCCTGTCATTCCTTGCACTGATCTGCAGTTTCAGAATTCTAAAGCTATTGGATGGTTAGAATGAATTCTCCGCTAGAAAACTGTTCTTTTGTTTGGCATCACGATATTACAAATTAGATGTTAGTTCAACTATGGCAACATTGACACGTCACAGAATTTATTTTTTATAAGCAAATGTATAAATTAAATTATGTTATCAAACTAGTGATGAAACCATTTTATTATGCACTCTTGACTCGTCAGAAAACGCCCGTCACAACCTATCGAAATTGCACTTCTGAACGTTCGCACAAATTGTTGCTTGTTGGTTTCGAGTGGTTTGCTGAGATGAATACATGATAATATTTTATAAAGTAGAATGCCTTTCAAGAACCTTGAAATATTTTGATTTGTGACTATTTCACCGAAAACCAGAAATGGTTTCTTCATAATGATGCTACCAAAATACTTTAATTAAAATTACAATTTTTATTTTTTCCCAGGTAAAACAAATCAACTTCTTGTTCGGACACCCATATAATGTAGTAAACAAGGTGGTCATTGTTTTTACCATTTATGCGACCACGGGCAGAACGCCGCCCCATATCTCCGTTTCTGTGATCTTGCCGACTCTTCTGCTGTTTGTGACAAAAGTGATACACCGACATTCTTCTGTAGCGACAAAAACTTACTAAAAATTTCGGAAGACTCATTTCCATAGATTACATCTCACCAATATACAGGGTGGCCATAAATTATTGGACCCATTTCAAAAATTAATAAAAAAGAAATCCCTATAATGTAGGAACTAGGTTTTTTTTAAATGAAAGAGTAGCTCAAAAAGTTTTTTTCAGATAGGTAAAGCGCCTTTACAGCACACTGAATCTGAAGCAGCTGGAGATTTTCAACGCAATTGGAAAAATGCCTACCGTGCAGCAGAGTGCACGTCTGAACGTCTCTGGTTCCACGAAAGCAAATCAATTGTAACCCTTCAAAGGTATTTTCACCTAGAGTATCAAAATGGTCAGTTTCCAATTAAGAGCTCCATCAAACGTTGGCATGAGCAATTTAAGGGAACAGGAACGGTGCTGGAAGACCATCGGTCTTAGACGAAATTGTTGAACGAGTGACGGAGACTTTCACTCATTAATTGCTCATATCAACGGTTAATGGAGTTCTTACCGAAAATTCCGATACTCAAACCGAACGTCTTTGAACTGTTGCTTTCGTGGAACCAGAGACGTGCTTTCTGCTGCAAGGTAGCCATTTTGACGCTTGCGCTGGGAATCTCCTGCTGCAACAGATTTAGAGCGCCGTAATGGCGCGTTACCTATCTGAAAAAAAACTTTTTAAGATACTCTCTCATTTAAAAAAAACGAAGTTGCTACGTTATATATTTTCTTTTACTAATTTTTGAAATGGGTCCAATAATTTATGACCACTCTGCATATTAGTAATCAACAACAATTCATGGATATTTTAATATAGAAAATTTCATATTCATTTCAAAATCAGTTTGATTTTTTAAAAATTACTACATTTAAAAAAAGTATTAATACATTTAAAACATTTTTGTTATATGATAAATAAAAAGATTAATTGAAATTGATATTTTTGACGAAATTTCCTCTTTCAAAGATAATACATAAGTCCATTTTTCACTTTAAGGTTTGTGCAGAAATTACTCATAATTGCATAATCGATGCACGGAACAAGTAAGACATTTTGAACATGATTACTTTATTTATTGCTGACACATTACACTCCAGTTGCGGAACAACATTGTGGGGGGAAAATGGTTTTTAAGTAAGTCATTCATCAAGAAACTTGATAGGTATAGAAATGCTTATACATTAAGATTTCTATTTTTTTTCGTGACAATTTCTAGGAACGAAGCTGCTCTTGAAGTTCAGATGCAGCCTTTTTTGGTGCATAAAGTAAGTGAGCATGTAATTTTTTTTATAGAACTTTATGAATTTTTTTATAGAACTTTAGAATATGAACTAGAAAATAAAATTGCATTAAAAATCTGCCAGTTTGTTTAGTTTAGATATAATTACTTTTCGTTTTAAGCAACACGAGGGCTATTTTGGGACGGACCTCATAATTTTGAACCACGGTCAGATGACGAGGACGATACCTGAGTTAGCACTCCCCTCTCCAAACTTCACCACCACACCAATAGGAGGGTGTTTGGTACCCTGCGTATAATTTAATATGCAAGAGGCCCAATACACGACGGATCTTCAGTGGAATTTTGTCTCGAACCTGGAATCTTCCGGCCCCGAAGCTGAGACCTTATCACCGCGGCCCCCCTGGCAGTTTGATATAATGCCTCAGATATAGTAAGTGACAATCCATTGTTCTAGATATCATTATTAGATACATTTTAAATCTAATAATGATAAATAGCAGACACATTTGCTTCATATCGTAATTTTATAGTCAATAGAATTACCAATTATTATTATTTTATAAAGTAATTTCGGTTTTTCTGCTAAAATGTATACATAGAAACGGTAAGAAAACGTAAAATGTTAGATACATCTGAAATACTTTTAAAAATGTATAAATTGGAGACCTTTCATTTTTGCTTGAAAAATGGCTAATTACAAAAGGAACTATTTTTTTCTGAAATTTTATAGCCTACCCAGTTAACAGAAGAGGGAATTTCTCATTTAGGGCGCAGAGCCTGAGTGAATCATTGGACATATACTTTCTGGGGCTGTTATTTGAGTCAAATCCCAGAAAGGCTAAGATGATTGGACATTTCTGATTAAAATATATAACTAATTGACAAATTTTGATGATATTATAGCGAAGTTTGTAGAAACGTGAATACATCTAACGCATTTAATCATTATTTTATCAAATAAAAAATATTCTTAAAATCGGGGAACAGTTTTGTTGGACTCCTTACGCACAAAATAGGCAAGTTAAATTTGATATATTTTTAAATATATCACTAATTTATTCTGCATTCTGTATTTAGAGAGCATTATAAAAATAACCTAAAATTCTTAAAAATTGTTATGTTCTTTTAAAAGAGTCGTTGCCTTCTTTGTTGGAAGATAATGAAAAAAATACTGATGCGTAAAATGTTACTCAAAATAAAACTCGGCTATCCTTTCTGCAAACAGTTTCTCAAAAAATAATTACTTCTAGAGATAGAAGTTTTATAAAAAGGACACGTGTTTTTCTGTCATGAGGTTATATATTTACAGTTACGTGAGTAATCGTGGATATTCGGGTAGATGTCACTAGGTAATCTCAGAACTGAACACTTTTGCACGACTTCTTGCAAAGCCCTGTTCTAATAAAGTAAGGCTAAAAAAATTACGTTCCAGTGAGAATTTTTAGGTGGATATTATGTTTTAGTGTTCCAGTATATTTTATACCTGGGAAATGTACGTAACACGAGTTCTTTGAAAACTAAGAAAACCATGGTCATACCATATTATTAAAAGTAATAAAATAAAACACAATCATTTTATATTCTCGAAATTAAAACTTGAATATGCTTATTAAATCTTAATGTATGATGAATTCTTTTTTTTATTATATCAATATATTGTGAATCTGAAGTTCATTACATTATATCTGAAATATTGTAATGAACTTCAAATTTACACCTGGGAGATTAAGTGTTCTTTTACTTCAGCCTAAAAGCAATTACTAATTTTCTTGTAAAGAAAATCTGCTTTATGAATTAATCTTATTCTTCAAATGAAAATAACTATGACAATCAGTTTAACATGGCAAGCACAAGACTGCTTTTCCATTCGCAATTAAATCATATAGTCGACCTATTTGAAATATTGGAATTAATACTGAAGTATTGAACTTCCACCATTTTTGAGCCAATATTTGAATGAAATTTAAAGCTGCAATGAAAGATAAATTAACTTATGTGTCAGAAAGAAGTGAGACACGAGCCCTCTATTTAATCCAACCGAAGATTACAAAAGTCTTCACAATGATGAGTAGCCTCTTGAATTTAAGCTGAAATGGGACATTTTGTCACTTGCTTAGTGCAATGCTTTATATTGTCTAGTTGAAGATAAGGCAAAAGTCAACGCTTGAAGACTTTCAGAATCGTAAGAGCTACTTCCATATGTCATATGCATTAAATGAGATCAAAGGAGAGCAAAGCATATGAGAAATTTCACATGAAATCTTACTAAAGAAAAAATAGCTGAATAGAGTTTCACAAAATGTCTCTTGATAATTCTTGCTTTTCTTTTATTAGTTCATAGCTACTCTTGCCTTACCCTCAAAACAGTTATGCGTGAAAAAACCATTATCAGACCAAATTCTGCGTTAATTGTACAAATTAAAATAAGGCATTATAAAATGATAGTAGTGAATTTCTATTACAATTTTTTTGACAATTAAATGTTTTTTCAATTAAACGTACCCTTGTTTAGAAGATAGAAAGTAAATATCTCCCGTTGTGTATAACTAAATAAATGACATACTGTTAGCTGTATAAATATGACTTCGCCCTTTTCCGAGTAAAAAAGGACCTTTTTTTGGCAAAATAAATTATGTATATATTTATTAATTCAAAGTATTTTCCATGAAAAGTCACAACATTTATCTATCTGTCAGTCAGAAAACGAATTTCGCGATGAAAGAAATATGGTTGTTTTTAAGCAATTTGGTCATTAATCTAATTTTGAATTTCTTCATAAGAACTGAACCGCTCCTTAGAAAACGTGCCCTGCATGGTTCGAAACAAATGGAAATCTGAAGGAGCAAACTCTGGTGAATAGAGCGAGGACGGGGGGGGGGGTTTATGATTGTCGCAATCACTCCATTTTTCACCTCCTGAAAGAATTCGATGAAAAAACTTTTTTCGTTCTTTTTCTTTGATGCAGCAGTTCACATATGTTTTTTAGACAAGTGGAAAATTCGAGTTTTCAGCCTCGATCCTCATATCACGACTTAAAAACTCTTTTTCCGACTTAATATACTACTATCAAGAACAGTTAAAATGACCAAAAAATAAATATTATTTTTTAAGGGAAGCGAATAATGTGAAAACAGCCATTTTAATCCTTAGAAAACTTCAAAATACTTGCAACGAATTCATTTGAGAAGACGCAAGTAATCGTATTAAAATCGTTAATATTGTTTATTAGTTCGGCACAATTTAAAGTCATCTTAAAACTAAAAACTTACAAACCCATTTTTTTCTATAGGTTTCTTTTTCTCTTAACAGCCCACGCGTTAACTGTCCAAATGAGAATTGAAACTGTCCCGTAACGCGTTGAAGTTGCGCCAGACAGCAGTTAAGCGTTATGGTCGCTTTACGGTTCAACATGTTTGTGGGTATTTTTACCTGACGTTAAAGACGTCGTTTGAGGCACAAGGTCTTTTAAAAGATGGTCTGGGACGCTTTATTTCTGAAGGACTTTTTCAGCAGCTTTATACAAGTTGATTGATTTTATTTGATTCAACTCATTTCTATGCGTTTATAGTTTTCGTTGATGCAATAATGCAAAAAAATGCGAACTTTTTCATTCTAATGGATCTCCATGGTTAGAAGCACGAATGAAGAAAAGGTTAAAAAACTTTAAATTATTTTTTTTATACTTGAAAATTTTCCTCTATTGGTGAAAGTGATATTTATTAGTTATCATTTGATATATGTGGTACGTCTAAGCAAAATAGACTTACATGAATCTTATGGGTGATATTTAAATGAATTTTCTGTTCTGATGTATCTTTTTTTGAAATAATAAAAGTTATTGATAAAATAATTTCTTTAATCACTTCCGTAGCATGTATAGTTAGAATACAGCTTAACTGATAAGTAGTTCAGACGCTAAGTAGATAGATTATTTAAATAAAATATATCGATATATTTTTAGGATTCTTACGCTGAATTTTTGAAACAGAAATTTCAGATTCATTTTCGTATTTTTGAAAACTTTATTACAATCTTTTACATGAATATCAGGCCTAAAATTCATATTTAGGATCTTCGGGAATGACTATCATTTGTTTAAAAAATAAATTATGAATCATTTTGAGGTTTACTTTAACTTCCATCCATTATAATTGCCACATGAATGAAGAGAATGCGCCATTTTGGAAAGATCATATGAAATATCTGATGGGGCTCGAAAAAGCTTTGTTCATATTTTGTCTAACAGTCGTCTGCGCGCATAGCCAGGAAAAGTGTCATTTTTTATTCTAATTCAAAAGTTTGTATCAAACTAATGTATATTCAAATAGAAAATCATGAATGTTTTCTTATTTGCATTTTTTAATCTTTTGAACGTACACGTTGCTATATTCAAAATAATGCAACCCGTGCTTGAACGTATATTAATTCCAGAAGTTCTTTTGAACAGGAACATTTAATTTCCAGCATTAAATTACCTTTAAACTTTCTCACATGTTATGATCTTGATTTATTATAATCTTAAATTTGAAGATTTATAAAAAGTTTATAATATACATTTAAGGAATGAAACTATCTCATGCCTTTATTTGTTTGAAATTCAATAAATTAAATAAGGTAAATATTTTATGAAATAAAATACCCCCCCCCCCATATATATATATATATATATCTAAAGCTTGTCCACAGCCGAACTGCTATATTAATTGTTGAAAACTCCATATACTTGGATTGCCTTTTTCAATACTTTTAATAACAACAGAGTTTTTTTACATGTTGACATATAAATGTTTAAACTTAATTTTATGTTCATGGTATCTATAGTATTTTCAATTCTTTAGATTTTGTTTTAATTTTGGTTGTATTGTTCAAATTATGACTTTTTACTATAGGATTTGCTTCTTGATACACTATATGCCCAAAAATATCCGGACACTTGCAGATTTTCACATTTTTTAGAGTTTCTTCGGAATGGTTTAACTGACTGCCTTTAAACTTCGGACATGTAAAGAATATACAATAACTAACATTTTACACTGAAGATTCGGTCCTGAGGGCAATTAGGGGACCGTCTACAAACTGATGAAGACAAAAAGGTTTTTGGCCCACCCCGCTTCACAGAATATTGATAACAAGATGAAACTTTCAGAAATGGTAATGTTTACTGTGCATAATATTGACAGGAATTTTCTTAAACTCAGCACAAATATTTGGGAATATATAAAGGTTTTCTTAAAAAAATCTCAAATTTTCCCACCTGTTTTTTGCTTATAACATGCAGAGTTTTCTGTTATATTATACGAAACTTACAGAAAAGATGACAATATGTTAGAAAAGCATTGTGTAAAAATTTAAAAAAGAATGTTTGAAAATTACAGGAATTATGAGCAGTTTTAGTAAATAACGTTTTACTGCGCATGTGTGAAACATAGTGTAATTTTTTTTCACAACTTTAAAGCCAGATATATAGGGCAACTTATATAAAAAATTCAGTTCAATATCATTAGTCTTCAGAAAGATATCGGCATTACAACGAGCAGAATTTTAGTTCCTGTCGAGGAGAAGCTAAAAGATGAGGGGTTGTACACAAATTGATATTTTAAAACTTATATCTTGAAATAGTTATATTGAATTGTATAGTGGTTAGAATTTGCTGAATACCCACGAACACATCTAATATTCGTAACGAGTAAAAAAATATATATGTAGAATTATTAAAATATTTGAAGAAAAGAAATTAATTAGATAAAAAATCGTTTCGCCATAAAAAAAATATATTTAAAAATATCGTTTGGCCGTAAAATTGTAATATGTAAATTGTTAATAATCATGTGAATAATATAATTTAAGTAATAAAATTTTTGTTATTTATAGTGCCTAATTAGCTGGAATTTAAGTTATGCACGTAATTGAGAAGTGTTCATGGGTATAAGACATAAGTTTCAAAAATATCAATTTGTGTACAACCCCTCATCTTTTAGCTTCTCCTCGACAGGAGCTAAAATTCTGCTCTTTGTAATGCCGATATCTTTCTGAATACTAATGATATTGAACTGAATTTGTTTATATAAGTTGCCCTATATATCTGGCTTTAAAGTTGTGAAAGAAAAATTAAACTATGTTTCGCGCATGCGCAGTAAAACATTATTTACTACAAATGCTCATAATTCCTGTAATATTTAAACATTCTATTCCAAATTTCTACACAATGCTTCTCTAACGTATTGTCATCCTTTCTGTAAGTTTCGTATAATATAACGGAAAACTCTGCATGTTATAAGCAAAAAACAGGTGGGAAAATTTGAGACTTTTTTAAGAAAACCTTTATATCTTCCCAAATATTTGTGCTGAGTTTACGAAAATTGCTGTAAATATTATACACATTAAACATTACCATTTCTGAAAGTTTCATCTTGTTATGAGTATTCTGTGAAGTGGGATGGGCCAAAAACCTTTTTGTCTTCATCAGTTTGTAGACGGTCCCCTAATTGCCCTCAGGATCGAATCTTCAATGTAAAATGTGGGTTTTTGTCTATTCTTTACATACCCAAAGTTTAAAGGACGTCATTTAAACCATTCCGGAGAAATTCTAAAAAATGTGGAAATCTGCAAGTGTCCGGATACTTTTGGGCATATAGTGTATGTCTTGTTTACTTTGTTTCTGCTTGATCATATATATATAATTCGAATTTAATGCGACATAATCGATTCTTAAGATCGATTGGCATTTGATTGTTGGAATTCAAATTCTGGATTGTCTTTTTCATAGTAATAGTTTATAATCTAATTATCTTTCTGTATTTCATTGAATGATTATTAATTAGGTAACATTATTTTATATTTAATTTTAATTATTGGTTTAACAGGTGTAAGTACTGAAAAAAAATGTTATTTGAGTTTTAATTGTTTGTAAAATATTTAACTATATATATATAATCAAATTTCAATGGAGAGACAAAAAGATGGAAAGTATTTCAGTAAAAAAGAACGAATGAGTCTTCAGGGAAGGTTAAATCCGTACTAACTATCCATACTAACCATAAAATATTTAGAAAAATCCCAACATTTTCTGCGAACAATGTCAGCTATAAGCTAATGGAACACTGTCTTCACCCCGAGTGTTAGGATATACAAAAAGTCAAATAAAATTGACCAAGAATTAGAAATGTATATACCGTAAAATGGGGAGATGCAAGCAACACGGTAGAAGACACAGAACTGAATGTCTAGCGTCATATATAATATAACTCAATTATATATATAAACAACTGAAAATTCACATTTCCCAACATAAATTATAATACCAAGAAGTTACAGGAAATTTTTTTCCTGTCGTCACTTTAACAGTTGATATTTATCTAATATTTTTTCTTATTTTAACTATTTTCTACTTTTTAATCTTTTCTATATAATTCATTTTTAATTCGTAATTCATAATTATTATGTAATCTTGAAATTAATTCTTTCTCAAACTCACTAACAGGTAGCACTACGATATGTACTCAAAATTTAATTTAATTAATTGATTAACTGATAATTAAATTCTGAATATATGTAAAATATTGTATTGCCATCGGGAGAACACAAGTTCACCAAATTTCAAAACTCTAGCACACCAGGAAATGAGTGAAAAATCGATTACAAAATTCCATCTTTACGAATATGAAATCATAAAAGCGCTAAATAAAGGGAAATATTTGACTGATACTGTAGAAAATGGAATATAGATGAATGGCTAGAAAACTTGCCATTTATGCGGACTTCATCTAAATGATTTTTACGCAAATAGATTTTCATTTAACACGAACTTTAGTTTAAATATAGTCTAAGCCCGTCGCGTTAGTGAATTTCACATTTTTTAAGCGATTAGCGTCCCTCTGTTAAGTATACAATATCTAGATGTGATCTTACTTCAGAGACATACCAAACGCAATTTTTGAAAGGAGTTGTGCATTCTAAGAGAACCACCCATTTTGATCAATAAATAAATCTGAATACTTTTTGACAGTATGATTCTGTTTCTTTTGGCAGATACAACTTTAATGCGGTGCCTTAAAAGCACGGGGGGACGCCTATTATAGCAATATATACATTCGAAATGTTTGTGCAAGATGGCTTACCAGAGCAGATGGCCTATCAATGTGATTTTCGATTTTCCATTGTATTTCCTTTTGGTTCAAACTACTATCATTGTGCTCCTGGGTGGCCCCCACCATTTCTCTTTTTCATGCATCTTTTATTACAAAAGATTTCGAGTTTACAATAAAAATACCCAGATCCCTTTTTCTTTGGGGGTTTGAACTTTTTGTTTTCGTTCTTTATGTGAAATTTTACTGAAATAGTATAATTTCATGATGTCACGGAATCAGAGAAGTCCTTATTATAAATTCCTTAACTTTTTTTGATGAGATGTAACTCCTAGTGTTTTTAGCAAAATATTGCTCATTCTCCCAGTAGGTATTAAGTAAGAATAACTTGGTGCTTAGTACAAAAAAAAAATTAAGGGATTAAAGCGGATACATTTATTCACTTGCTGAAATGATACATAGTGTAAGGTTTACAGCCTCTTCGTATGAGAATGGAAAGCTTAGAATAGATACAAAATCCCTATGGTAAAGAAAACTTTTCAGAAAACCACTTTTATCAAAATTGCAGTTCCATTGAAAACATTTATTATTTCGAATAATAGAAATATAAATTAAAAGGTAAAAAAATTATAAATAAGAAACAGAAGATTTAAACAAAAAGCGATGACAATACACCTTTTTGCGTGCTCAACGCAACAGTATCAAGTGATTGCATCAACAAAAAATTACAACAATTAATATTTAAAACACATAAAATAGAATTTAGAATGTAAAAGAGGTTATTCAAAATGGAAGGAATGAATAAGAACACGAATGACGAACTTTTTCAAAGACCACTCGTCATAGGAGTTCTAAAATGGACAAAATTTCAAATTTTTAAAAGTTTTTAATTAAGTTTTAATTAATTTTTGACTAATTAATTTATAGTTACTATCTTTGTTAAATTTTGATAATTATATCTGTTTATTATTTCGACATATAAATTATCTGGAATCCGCCTTTACAAATTGGAAAATTTCCACTTAATTTAAACTTGTTGTTATTTAGTAAGCATTTTCTGTAGCCTAAACCAGAAATTCTTTTACTATCCGAACTTTAAGATTACATTATTAAGTAGAGTTCACTTCAGAAAGAAATCAAGTTTGAGAATACGAATAAACGTTTTCCTAGGTCTATTTCTTTTATTATTTAGGTATATCAAATGTATTTTTGATTTTTGGAATCAAACTTTATTGCAATAGAAGTACAGAACAGAAGTACAGAAGAAAACTGCGTATAATCCATCATGAGCTATGACTTCTTGTTACCTTTCTACCAGCTGAACGATCTCTTGGTGGTACCATTCTGTTGGTTTGAAAGCAAGAAAGTTTAGACACCCTTTATCCAAGTCTTCAATATTCGAAAAGCGTCTACAACTAAAAAAAAAAGAAAAATTCTACCTACCGAAACATGTGATAGCCCGACTTAGAGAGATCTGGAATTTTTGGTGGATATGGAAAAAGTTCGGTTTCTTCAAGCTCCTCTGATTTAGGATCGCTAGGTCTCACCTATCTCGTTCGAAACAAGTGAGGACTACCACTCTTCTATTGCAGGAGAGTTCACAGTAGATTGAAGAGAAGCCAGAATGACTGTCTGGTAGGATATCGAAGTGAATGATATGCTCAAAATTCCACAAAACACTGATCATAAACTTTTTTCATACCGTCCTTGTTTCGCAACTGGTTCGGCTGTTTCACCAGAGTTCAACCATTGTTACCGATTTTTCTAGATTTCGCAGATATGATCACTTCTCATCATATGTCACTATTTTTCGGAAAAACCGAACATCTTGTGGGTTTTTTAGAAAAGTTTTGCAAACTCTCACTCGATGATTTGCTTGTCGTGGGTCAGTTCAACCTCTCTAGATTCTTTGTATGTTTTTTGAAGATTATACAATGTTCGACGAATTGTGTCCTTGGAGTGTCCAAGCTTTTCTTTACATTTTCAGGTGTTAGTGGTTGGATTTTCCTCTACGTTCTCTCTCAACTCCTTAAGATTCATTGCTTCTTGCCTAGCACTTCTGGGTTTGATTTCTAGGGTTAAGTCTCCTTCCTTGAAGCATTTTAACCAGTCCCAAGCTTTATAGTATCTTACCCTGTGCATAAATCAATGCGAATTCTGCCAGCAGCTTCAGGGGCTTTAAGGCCTATTTTGAAATAATGGCTCAAGATGGATAAAATCTCTCTATCAGTATTACCCTTCGTCATATTTTAAAATGAAAGAAAAAAGTCTGATAGAGTATAGATTACAGAAGGACTTATAACCTTCTATATAACATTTTAAATCCAACAATTACCGTGAGCAAGTTCCATATACGAACTTTGATATGCAAGGATTCGGAAAACAAATGTACTTTTAATACACCCAAATATTTAAACGCTGATTTTAACCGTCACAAACTTTATCCTCCATTGCTACAGTACACAACTTTCTTGTTTTTCTGAAAACTTCACGAAATGCTACATGAAAATTTTGTGTAAGTGTGATCACTTGAAATTTCTGAATGAACCTTGACAGGAATTAAATTTTCGCACTTTGATTGTAAAAGCTATTCACTAACTAGATATGAACCTCACCTTATTCATGACAACCTTTAGTGAGAACTACAGGAAACGTGTAATTTTGCACCATTAGTAATTGCATCGAATTTAGAAAATTGGAAGGAGGTATGTGATGGTAGTTCTATTCCTACACATGTCATTCTAATCCCACTCTAGTCAAGAACTCATGATAAAGGGGAAGTGCGCATCTTCTTTGGGCAAAACGACCTTGAAGCCCGTAGGTTAGCACCCGAGGTAGAAGTCTGACTTAGCCACTATATATAGGGTTAGGTTGCCTTCCTAAGTGGCTTTCAGGAAAATTGGTCCACAGTTGCATTTCGCTTGGAAAATTTACAACAACTAACACGAATGCATCGAGAAATTCGTTGCTAAAGCCCACGTAGGTCAACCAATTTTTGAATAGTGCTAGTTAAGAGCACAGACCAAGAATATAATCCATGGCTTTCTTCTTTTGATTCAAGTCCATCAGCAATGCCTTAACCCACAAGGCCACTGGTGGGCTACTTCCATACTTATATTCAAGTTGAACTTTTAAGATCAGGAAAAAATATTTACATTTTAAAACTTTTTTTGGATTACAGGGACACTCAAAAGGCCTTATGCATGCAATAGTACTCAAGACGAGCCCTCTCAACTGAAAAAAAGGCATTCGTAGATAAATGTTGTAATAGTCGAGTATTTCTTACAATTAATGCAGCAATTCAAATCTGTAATATTAATTTGACAGAAATTTATAGTTCAGTAAGCTCAATTTCATAATTGTTGAACTAATTATTGAATTGTTTGAAGTTTGTTAGAAGCACACACGTGCATTTATGGTATATCCTACGAATTTCCAGTTTCAAGATTCATCTCTTGACTTATAATTTCTTCAAGGCAATTTTCCAAGACAAAGATTTTTTACGATATGATACCGTACAAAGACATTTTTTTAGTGTCTGTTATGTTTAATGGAATTTGTCATTGGAATTGGTCTTTTATGTTTAATGGCATTTTCTTTGAAGTGTAGGGATGCATCGTTAGTCTGGCTTCAAAGTCGGAAGACTACAAGTTCCAGTCCAAACATCTTGTGGTACCATAACGTAAACATAACTCTAACATCAACTGTAATGCTGCACCGGCAACTGGATATTGCGATACCATCTTGGCTTGATCTTTGAAGTCATAGTTCCGGAATTCAAAGGTCCTCTTCATTAGCTTAAAATGTAGCTACAAATAGGGATATACAGAAATTAACTTTACAATATTTTTAGAGGGCAAGGTAGCCTAACCATTATGAAAAAAGAAATAAGCTACTTTTAAAAGAGCATTATGCTTACTAATTATTTCTATAAAAGGAATAAATTATTGTACTTTTAAACTCATGCCACGAATTACAGTCTTTGGGGACGAATTTTTAATTAAATAGAATTAAATTCCTTCATTTAATTATATTACATTTGTTTTACATTAGCATCAATTCAGTGAGGTAGGAAAAATCGTACTAATTCTTCTAACGTTTTATTCAATAGATTAAAATCCTTTATTTTTAAATTAGAATAATTCTAATTTAAAGAAAAACACTCTTGAGGAGGTTCAGTACCCATCATATTAGTTATATTCTTACTTTTTAAATTTTTAATCTAGAAAATTCTTTACAATTTTAACATTATACTCGGCAACTTTTTACTTTTATTTTTAAACAATAATTATGTAATTCCATGTTAATATGTGTAAGGAATAAAGGAAAAATAATTTTAAGAATTAATCTTAACATTTAATTATATAAAAAATTCGTGATTAAGAATTTCGGAGCTAAAAAAGAACTAGGCAAATCATTCAATTAATTAATCATTAAATTATTCAAAAATTGCTTTTTAAAGAGGTAATACTAGAAATAATGCAAACCACACTCCGCATCACTGTATAGTGAGGTAAACGTTATGTAATAAAAATGTACAGATATATAAAGAAGAAATTCAGATCACAGGGTTCAGTTTCTGAGATCCTTTCTTTTCGTGAAAACACTACTGCTCCTCTTACACATCCCCCTCTGTAGTTCACAGGCATTAAATGACATACAAAAGATTGAAAATTTTGTAGTAATTGCATTTAAACCTGTGATTCGGAGAAATAAGAAGATAAAAAAACGGAAAACAGGTTCGAGGAATTTCACAGTCGAAAGAATCTGTTTTCTACTTTTTGAGCTTAATGATTCCCAAGAAATAGAGCCCTCTGCTATTGGCTGATGCTTTAGAGGTCTGTTATTTGTAACTTTATACGAAATGATAGTAACTTGGGACAGAGAGAAAGAACTTTGGAAGGACTATTGATGGAAAAGGTATTTTAAACCAGAAAGAGAGAGAGAAAGTGCGATTAAATCTTGTTTAGTATGTTTTAGAGCTCTGTAATAGTTCAATTTGTGAGACAAACATTCAGTTTAGTATAATGAAGGTAAGCGATCGTCACAAATGGTTTAATAATATCACTAAGATAACAGCAAATATCTGTTAAATCTCCTAAGCAAGGCCTTCCTTCAGCAAGTTTAAGAAATCGGAATATGAAGACAACAATGTTGTACAGCAGTTTCTTCGACTTTTCTAAAGAAATGCAACTTTTTCTGAGATTAAATTCCTTGAGAGAAATCACAAAACGTAGCCCTACGAAAAAAATCATTCTCATTTCACGACCTTTAAAAACATAATTACTCTAATATTTTAGGTTTTTTTAATTACACGCACAGTGAGAGCAAGTTTTAAGCAAAAGATGATTTTAGATTTCAAAAGGGTTCCCAAAGAAACCTCTGAATCAGACGAACAATGCTAATTTCATGTTTTGGAAAAAGAAGAAAGTTGCTTTATATATTTTTTAAGTTATTCAATTCTTTTGTTATCTAAATTATAAACTATAAAATAAAAAGCAAGTACACTTTTTTCTTATAACTATTACCAGAGCAGCGGTGGCCTAGTGGCAAGGTGTTTCCAGGTTCGAAACCCGATTCCACTGAAGATCCGCCGTGTATTAAGCCTATTGCACGCTGCGTCATACGTAGGGGATCAAACGCTCTCCCGATGATGTGGTGCGGAAGGCTGGAGATGGGGCGCCAACTCAGGTGTCGCTCTCGTCATCTGACCATGGTTCAAAATGACAAGGTCCGTCCCAAAGTAGCCCAGCACTATTGTTCCTTCAAAACGGGGCGTTAATATAACTAAACTAAACTTACAGTTATTACCTCTTTCGTCGGCAAGTAGAAACCCAAGTTGTTCAAAGCAGCCTGAGTATTCGTGGAAATAGTAGATAGCTATTTTTAGTAAGTTTTAGGGGAGGGCTATTATTGAGTTTCGACATTTAGAACTTGATACTTTTTAAGGAGAAATTTCAAATAAGAAAAGACGGATCTGTAATTTAGGTTTAGTTTAGTTATGTTAAAGACCCGTTTCGAAGCAACACGAAGGCTATTTTTGGACGGACCTCGTAACTTTGAACCCTGGTGAGATGTCGAGCACCACACCTGAGCTGCCCCCCTCCAATTTTCCGCATTCATCCTCGACGTCAGATTTAACGCACACCAGACCCACATACACGACGGATCTTTGGTGGAATCGGGTTTCGAAACTGGAACCCTCCAGTCCCGAGGCCTAGAACTGTCGTTCAGGAAAAAATTTGAAAGATTTCCGGAAGTAAACAGATTTGGAAGTCTTTAAATTTGTTATTTCTTTCGTATGGATAATTATGTAAGAATGACGGTGTAATATTGACTTTCTAATGACACAGGCCATTCGGAACCACTTTTTTGCGTTTCGTTTACGGGCTCATAATTCTGTACAGCTGGGAAAACTCTCATGATTGCAATCATCGTCCATTTTCGTTTCTGATATCGGTAATAACCAATGGGCGATTCAACCCAACAATTGAATAGATAGAAATCGAATAATTTGGGCACAATCAACAAATGCGTGACGAAAATACTAATGATGGGAGTGAAGTACCGCACGCTTCACTGCGTGTGGCATCTTTAAATGCTAGTCAGTATCATCAAATATTAACAACAGCGGCGGTGCTATGAGATAAAAAAAATTACTCTGATGTACAGTGATACTCTGGAAATCTGTTCTTGCGGAAAGAAATGATACAAATATCCAGCATAAATCAGGAATTGATTGCTTTTTAATATAGCCGAAATCTCAACAGAATACTGATCTTTATATAATTCGATTCAGTTACGCATTCAAAACTCAATGCAACACTCACACACATTTCTATCGAAACAAATGTCTCTCTCTTGAGGAAGAATATTAATAATTAACAATTCTGATCATTATGGCAAAGCATTTTCTCTCTTGAAATTCTAGAAAGTCTTGTTACTTACAAATGCTTAGTTCACTTGTCTCTTCTACTAAGTTTCACTCAGACTTTCGCCATTAGAAATAGCAACAGTTAGACAATGCGCTTAAAGTAGCTTTAGTTATTTTTTAAAATAACGAATCGAGCAATTTCAACGAAATTTGAGAAACTGGGTTGTAAATAAATACTAACTTCTTTGTCTAAAGAAGTTCTCGCATATTTTGCTTCGTGACGTCCGGTTGTGAAGCAACTTTGGGTATAGGGAATTAATCTATTGATTTTGAAACATGGACAGATGACATTGTCGATATCTGGACTGACTAGAAGTCCAGATACTTTACTTAGAACTACCTTCGAAATTCTTACATCACCCCAAAGTAAGCCTATTCGACCCATAATCCTCATTAACGTGCATCAGTATCATATGCAAGTCTGCGGGATGAATCAAGACGGAGTCTGCAGCAACGCCATCAGGCAACTGCCATTTCCTAATATACAATATTTCTGATATACCTTAATTTTTATTGTTATTGAAGATACACAATAGTTACAGATGATTTTTTTTATTCGTTTCAAGATTTTTAAAGAATAAAATACTATTTTCGAATGTAACAATTATATGAGGTAGTGTTTTGAATCACAGCATGCTGTTAAGCAACTTAACTTCTAATTTGTTTGGAGAATTACAAATAAACGATGTCGCAAATCCCTTTGGATGCAGAGACAATATAATAGCGGTGTTTTAATTTTAAGAAGTGAATCAGTCATCTAATTATTGAAATTCCGCTTAGAGATTTAGAAAAAATCTTCTAAACGTTCCGCCTGAATTTCCGCATTTAATGACGTTTCTTATTGCATTATTTTTCAGCTGAATTAATAGAAATATAACTTAAAATGAAGATTCGAATTTCTTAACTGCAGTCTTTTATAAGAGTTAACTTAAAACAGGATTTTTTAATAATTACTTGTAATTTATAAAGAGTTACTCGCTGGTAACTCACTGACTTACACAATTTTAACGGAAAAGTGAATTCTATAAGCAATTTTCATCATTGAATGGAAGAAAATTACTGAAAGAATATATTTACATGTTCAGTGCAATTAGCTATTTTTTTGCAGTGAATAAAGAAATTCGCATTTTTAAAGATTTATAATGCAGATTTTCAGTAACCTTTTGATCATTTGAAATTAACTCACACAAACTCATTTAGATTATTTATTTCGTGAAAAACAAGAAACTTTAAGATGTTAATCAATGTTTCAATTCACATGCTAATTATATATGTTGCAATTTTCTAATTTCTGAGAATTCATTCATTCAAATTATTTTAATTTCCTATATTCCTACATTAAAATTGTTTAGATATAATCTTAAGGAGTTATTGGTAAATTAGAATAATCATCTTTATCACATTTTAATTTATCTTTTTCATCACAAAAAAAAAAAATTGTAGCGGAAATATTGCATGGCGAAAAGTTTACAAATTAACCATAATAGTAAAATAGGCATGGAAACTATTGTGCATTTCGTCGCTTAACGAGCAACACCACCTATCTGAATTTTTTGAAATTAAAAAGAGGTAGAAAATACTCAATTTTTCGCAACCAATAATGAATATTTCTGAATTTATTTAGCATCTGATAAAAACATGAGACCGCATATTCCTACCAGATGTGTAAAATAATTAAAAAATATTAGCTATTGATAATTTCTTCCTCTTTGAAATTTCAAATAGGTGGTGTTGAGGTGGTGGTGTTGCTTGTTAAGTGACGATTTGGAACCAGAATGCTGGAATGTTTGAAAACAAAACAAAACCAAAAGATTAAGTTGATTCTATACTAAAAAGGAAAGAAATTCAGGAAACAAGAAAAAGAGCTGAAACATTCAGTCTTAAGCATTCATTTAACATTTAGATATTAGTGAAATATTCAAGGCATTTAGAGTCTCCATCATCATTTTATCTGGGATCATTTTTACGCAGAACCATTGGTAAAGACACTGAATACACAGGTTCTATTGTGAACAAAAATTTCATTCTCAAACCCTAGTAAATTAAAACATTTTTCATGCTTTCCATTTGCAAGTTGTAAAAGTGTTTTACTACTTATTATTACGTTTATTTTTAAAATTTGTTTTAAAAGCAATTCAAAAGTTAAACGGCAGGATTTATTTTTCTTTTTTAATTTATTTCTTTTGAATTCCCAAAGAATTGTTTCGAACTTTAAACATGTTAAGCTTTCATTCAAAACATGGAAACCTTCAATCCACTGTAATTCATAATGAATAAATACTATAGCATCAACACAAAATATTGTAACGAGACAAATTCTAGCACTTAAATATCTAATCTTGAAGTGAGAATCTCAATTACACCAGTTTAACGACCCACCGTCTGTATTTATAACTACATCATTTTGTTCTCGAACCAGTGTACAGGAACTCGGCTCATCTTGCGAACAAGTTACAAGGCAGGCTGACTATAAACGCAGTTAGGCAAGGTTTATCGCTCACATGCCATAACTTTCCAGGAAAAGGAAAAATCCGGAAACGTTTTTTGCTCATACTTTCTCGCTGTTATGTTTCTCTATACTATACGAATTCCGATTCCCTAGGAATTATAGAGGTTTAATCAAATTGTAAGTAAATACAGTAATGGAAGAGATAAGATAATGAGAAAATCGATTTTCAAGTACAACACTATATTTTGAAGTATAAAACTCAAATAGAGTATAGAAGCTCAGAAATTTGTTTGAAATATTTTTAGAGAAGCAACTGAAAGAGGTTTTTAGTTTAAAATTTCATAGTACATGTAGCACAGTTTGAAGATAAAGGTGAGATTTAAAATCTCCTTGAAAATAAATTAACAATTATACTTGTAAGATATGTATTTAGAAAACGAATTCCATTTAATTATTAGGAGGATAGTTTAGATGATAGTGCGTACATTATTGCAGAGAGTGCATAAACACGAATTATACAAAATAGAGCTATAATAAAGGAAGAGCTATTTACTGAAACTATTATTTTAAAAAAGGCTGGCTAAATTTGGCATGCTAGATCTGCGTTTCAAACTATGATGGGATGCTAAAAACTACCCAGTGGCTTTAAACCTCTATTAGATGACGAGAAACAAACTGCTTGCAATTCACAATACAAACATGCTGTCCTTGGTCTCTAAATTTCCATTTAGTTATAGTACTTTCATTTATAAATACACCTTTATTGTAAAACTTCTGAGGTGAAGCAGGTTCACTCGATACAGTTTGCGTATACGTTGTATAACCATATTTTCCATTTTTTTCTAAGACATTCGGCGTTGTCTCATTGTTTATATATTGATGGTTTTACTCGCTTTTTTACAGTGTATGACCACTTGTGTACAAAAATGTATCACTGTATTCATCTTTTATATAACAAATCTTAAGAGCATCGAGTTTATCTCTCTTTCTGCTTTTAATCATCAACACCTGTCATCACTTACACTCACATTGCACTTATTATTTTTATTAATGAATAATAATTAGTTATCTAGTTATTATTTATTAATTATAACTTAATATTTTTACTAACAAATAACTATTTGGTCTGTGGAGGGTTAAACACAATAAGCCAAAATTATCGAAGTTGAAATATTTATAATAATTTAATCAATAAAAGCACCTAAAAAGGTTTTTAAAAAGCAAGCACGAATAATTTTTTTAATTATCAAATCTCACTTTAACCATGGACTGCGTTTAACCATGAGCATATAAAGTATTCATTTTATTTCTCAAATAGTTTAAAGCATTATTGATGTTCTGTCTATGAGGAAATATAATACCGTCATTTCTCGGAAGATTTATAGCGTCTATTTCGGTCGTTTCATTCCTAATGCTTATTTTTAACGCTTTTCTCAAATATCGATTTTCTTGTTTAATGTTTGAATTATTTTTATCAAGAGGTTTAGCAATTTAGAATGAATGTCTATGTTTTACAGATTCTGTATAGTTTGAATTCAGTTCAACAGAAACATAATCACCATAAATAAACGAAAACTTCCAATGAATAAGCTTATCGAAAGGATAATATATCATCATCCAAATCTTTATAGAATTCTGTCAAAGCTAAGAAAAGAATTTTGAGCACTTTTGTGACAAAAACAATTTTTACAAAATATTAAAAAAAGTTATATGTTCAAATATTGTTTTATTCAAATTTGACATTAGAACGCATTATTAAATCGTTAATTCATTTTAAAAAATTAACTGGCACATTATGTTAAAAACAAAATTATTACAAAAACATCATGTGACAGGTGTTAAAAACAAAGTGCAAAAGCTTACTTAACGATCAAATACAAACAGAAAAAATGGACTATTTAGAGTTTTTTTTTAATAAACAGGAGAAATATTTCTTAAAATAATAATTTCTATTAACTATGAAAACAATATAAAAGAATTTATGCGATATTACATTAAAAAATATTACGAAATAAAAAATAGTATAAATCAGTCACTATGATTTTTCTTGAATTTAAATCTAAAGCTATTTTTCTACTTATTGAAACAGCAGTCAAAATGATAATACAAGGCAATGGCCATGGCCATTTTTTTGCCTAAAATTATTCTGAATAGGAATGGATTGTTTCACTAATAGCCTTAATGCTATTTCTGAGAAAGTATGAAGTCATTGTTAAGAATACAATACGACTTAATGGAAATGAAGAAGCTCTTTGATGAAATATATTAAATTTTGGGAAAATAAAATCATCTGTTTGTCCACAAGTCAGATCGAGTATTTGTACGAAAAAAAATTTAATATATTTATAAGAAAAATGAGTCCACTTAAACATTGCAGATTAAAAATGTTTAAACACAGTGTGTTGTGGAATCAAAGAGAACACAGTGTGTTGGAGAATCAAAATTCAATCTAATTTTGATATCCATTGAAAATGGCGCATATTGTACAAAGTTAAACTCTCTGAATTCATAATTGATCATTTAAAAAATTTTATAATGTGGACTATACACTGTACAGTTATGAGTTTCGAAACTGCCTTTTCATATCCTTCAGTCGTATGCGTTTATTTCGAAGTTTTATAAACAAGCGGAGGTAACTTAGAAATTAGACGTGAGACGATCTGCGATGCTCTGCTCTCGAGCCTTTGAGCTATGCAAGCCTCAAAATGCGTTGTGTTATTCTTTTAAATATACAGATAATAAGGGAAAATGCGCCTATCGAAAGCCAAGAAACAAAACATTATTTCCCCAAAAGATATTGAGCGTACTTGCGGTCTCTATCAATCAATACCTCCTATTTTCACAATGCTTCAAGAGCGAGATATTAAACAGATCGAGTGTATCTTCAAAGATTCCAAGAAGAATTAATTTCGTTACTTTTATTCTTCGCTCCGATTTACGTTCACCTATTATGGAAACGCGTAAGTGTTTATACGTAACATCTACTCTATCAGCCTGGTAGCTTTAATTTAGTCGGTGCAATACTGTGACGGAGATTATGAGTAGCCCATAAAAGTGTACTTAAAAGTACTAGAAGTTAATTAATTTTCTTTCTTACAGAGCATTCATCTCATTATGAGCAAAGTGGCTTGTTATAGAAGCCTGTGCTTTGAAAATGTGCTAATTAGGGCTTTAAATTTAAGAATTCGACGCAAACATTAATAGTTCAAGTCAATTAATTTTAGGCTCCACTCGAGTCGCAGAAGTGATTCATTTTGCCATTGATTAAGAGCTTCTCTGATTGAAAAATGCTGTTGCGTAAAAACAGGAGACTTATCAATTCCGTTGACTACTTACTTATGTGTGTGTTTTTTTGAAATTTCAATATCGATTGAGTAATGTTCTGAAGCTCGTAGAAGTTACGAGAATTTCTAGAGTTTCTAGATCATAAATGAATGCATAAAATTTAGTAGCGTAATTCATTTTTGGTATACATTAGAGTAGAAAAAAGTACATATATATACAATGAGTACAATGTGCAATGCATGCAAGAACAATACCTATATATATTTTTAATGAGCTGGAAAAATCTAATAAACATTGAAATAAAGTGTTTTCTTGCAATTTTGAGAAATCTAAATTAATCTAAACATATCACTTTATTCAATATGGGATATTTTTTGTTTCAAAATTTTATTAAAATACACATTCATATTAAATAATGGTCGGAAAGAATTCGGAACTTGAAACTATAATTAAGCTTTTTAATGTAGTAAAGGAGTTTCATTGTAGTACAAATATGCTATAATATTAAAATATTATGTAACATTCATAATATCCCGAGTTGTACACATAAACACCTATAAAAACAAATAAGGTATATTTGTTGTTACCGAAAAAATGAGCATTTTTTAAGAGTTTGACAAGATTTTGATCGGAACATGTTGTCATTGCCAAATTAAAAATTCCTACAGAATCGAAAGGAAATCTCTCGATAGTTTGATGAGGACTCCTCGTTGAACTTGACAGACGGAATTAGAAGCCTTCACATTTAGAGAAAATTGTGCACTAGGCAATATTCTTAGAACATAAACAATTATTACGAGACTATTATAATACTGATTTTTAGAGTGAGAAATGAACAATTTCCCCTAGAATATTTCCAAAATTGCACTCCTACTATCAAGATTTCAACACAATATAATAAGTTATAATGAATAAATCGATGATTCAATCTACGATAATATCCTTTCATTAAATCGGAAATAAGGAAAAGCAGAAATTAAGCTAATTATTTGAGCTTATGGCTTTCAATAGAAATGATTTACACGCACACAGTCACCAAAATTTCCAAATTTGCTACTCAAAATCCTTTTTTTTGTAAATTCCATACAGTCCAGGAGTTTTATTTTGAGGCGCTGTAATTTTGAAAACATCTTTAAAAAATATTTCGAATTCCTTAAATTCACTTGATTTGAAACATCAATAACTAGTTTAATTTCTCATTAGAATCAATAATTTATAATAATATGGGTATGAATTTTGCATTAACATTCATCAGTTTACGTTACCATTTATCTTAAAGCAGAAACTTAAATCAAAAGTAGATATTAGATTTTTTTAAATATCAAGAAATAGAACTTTTATTTGCCTAAGACCGAAGCCTATTTACAAAGTTTTGCTCAATTTCGCTTGATTACAAAAACAAACACAAAAACCTTCGTAATATACATAGTAAAAAATATTCTTTAAGCTTTTTTGTTACTTTATAGAAGTTCTATTAAAAATTTTGTTTTTTTTCCTTCTTTAGTTAGCTAACATGGACTTTTTCAGGTATTTCCATTCTTATCTGATTTCTCATCTTCATTTTACACAAAAATTCTATGTTTTAAATAAATAGATGGGAACATTACTTAAGAAAGCTGAATTGAAGGAAGAATTTTTTTCTTTAATGAAATACGGTCCATATAATTGGAGAACGTGTGTGTACAATGTTTTCGGAGTTAATTAAAAAGTGTCAGAAATATGAATGCCTCATTTAAGGAAACTGAATCGATATTCAAGAAAATGAAAATTAAGGAAACAGTTTTCACTTTTCAGGTTCAGTTTTTACTTTCTCAAACAGGATCCCACTTTTCATTTCTAGAAATAGATACTTTGAACTGAGATATTTATTAAAATATATAAGACATTTTGGCAAATTAAAATATTTTTCCTCAGCAGGCGTTTTCTTGTTGCACAAAACTTATTGAACTTTCTGAACAATCTAGAATTGACATGACTTTCAAGATGTACTTTATCTAGTATTTGATGTACCAACTACTTTAATGGAGTTACAAAGTAGCGATAAAGTAAAATGAAAATTCCCGATGTACTTCAAAGTACATTCAAAGTACTTCAATTCCTTATGAGCTTCATTATAAATTGCTAAAGGAAATAAAACTAATAATAATGAATATACCGCAGATATTTGACCCTAACACAGTCTTAAAACTTCTAAACTTTAAGCCGCTTAGATATGGCCAAACATCAGAACCTTACCAATCATGCTAAAGCGTTAAAAGTAAAATAGTTTTTCGAGGCGAGAAATCTGAGGGGATTTAAACATTGTTTTAGAGAAGGAATACAATCAAGACTCCTATAACATAAAATTACGATAGCACGGACTCCATGTAACTTGGTTAAAAACTGCGAAAGCAGCCCTCCTCCAACACGCCATTCTGTTTCCACATCACAAATTTGAACACTCCTCATATAGGACGAATTCGCAATTTTTCCTTAGAAAAGTGCACCAATAGGTGAATTTTCTATTTTTCGTTTAGCACTGTTTCGATACAGATCAAAACCACATTACAAAAGACTTTCTGTTGTTAGTAAGTTGAATGCTGTTTTGTTTGGAAATTTTGTAAATCATTGTCACTATAAAATTAGTGCTATATCAGCGGAAAAAAAAGTCATCAAGAAAGATTATGCTGATAAAAGCGTTGGCCATGCCCATGTTAAACACTTCTGAGTTTTGTTTTGAAAAGCTATAGCAGTCTAAAATGAACAAACAATCAGAAATGCCCTAAATGTCCAACTTTTGAAAAGAGCTACATAAGTTCTTTCTATTTTATTTTATTTAAATTGTTTTCATATTACATGCATTTGTTTCAAAAATGTGTTGGATTGAAAAAGGACATAAACGTTTATGTGTAAATATCATTAAATTGTTCATTTTTTAAATTTGAACAATGAAAACACAAAAGTTCTTAAATGATGTATTCATTCATTCCATACCCCGGAGAGCCGACTCAGCCTTTAGGTTTTACAGTGCAAGTTGACTCTCCGGGAGGAAAACATTCCAGCAAACAGATAGACATCGTGAAATGCATAAAATCAGTGCATGTATAAAAATAATACACTATATGCCCAAAAGTATCCGGACACTTGCAGATTTTCACATTTTTTAGAATTTCTCCAGAATGGTTTAACTGACTGCCTTTAAACTTCGGACATGTACAGAATAGACAATAACTCACATTTTACATTGACGATTCGGACCTGAGGGCAATTAGGGGACCGTCTACAAATTGATGAAGACAAAAACGTGTTTGGCCCACCCCGCTTCAGAAAATACTGATAACACTATGAAACTTTCAGAAATGGTAATGTATAATGTGCATAATATTTACAGGAATTTTCGTAAACTCAGAACAAATATTTGGGAAGATATAAAGGTTTTCTTAAAAAATCTCAAATTTTCTCACCTGTTTTTTGCTTATAACATGCAGAGTTTTCTGTTATATTACACAAAACTTACAGAAAAGATGACAATATGTTAGAGAAGCATTTTGCAAAACTTTGGAAAAGAATGTTTGAATATTATAGGAATTATGAGCATGTTTAGTAAATAATGTTTTATTGCGCATGCGCGAAACATAGTGTAATTTTTCTTTCACAACTTTAAAGCCAGATATATAGCGCAACTTATATAAAAATATTCAGTTCAATATCATTAGTATTCAGAAAGATATCGGCATTACAACGAGCGGAATTTTAGCTCCTGTCGAAGAGAAGCTAAAAGATGAGGGGTTGTACACAAATTGATATTTTTTAAACTTATATCTTTAAATAGTTATATTGAATTGTATAGTTGTTAGAATTTGCTGAATACCCATGAAGACTTATCAATTACGTGCATAACTTAAATTCCAGCTAATTAGGAACTATAAATAACAAAAATTTTATTACTTTAATTATATTATTTACATGATTATTAACAAGTTACATAGTACAATTTTACGGCCAAACGATATTTTTAAATATATTTCTTTTATGGCGAGACGATTTTTTTTATCTAATTAATTTCTTTTCTTAAAATATTTTAATAATTCTACATATATATTTTTTATTCGTTACGAATATTAGATGTGTTCATGGGTATTCAGCAAATTCTAACCACTATACAATTCAATATAACTATTTAAAGATATAAGTTTAAAAAATATCAATTTGTGTACAACCCCTCATCTTTTAGCTTCTCTTCGACAGGAGCTAAAATTCCGCTCGTTGTAATGCCGATATCTTTCTGAATACTAATGATATTGAACTGAATATTTTTATATAAGTTGCGCTATATATCTGGCTTTAAAGTTGTGAAAGAAAAATTACACTATGTTTCGCGCATGCGCAATAAAACATTATTTACTAAACATGCTCATAATTCCTATAATATTCAAACATTCTTTTCCAAAGTTTTGCAAAATGCTTCTCTAACATATTGTCATCTTTTCTGTAAGTTTTGTGTAATATAACAGAAAACTCTGCATGTTATAAGCAAAAAACAGGTGAGAAAATTTGAGATTTTTTAAGAAAACCTTTATATCTTCCCAAATATTTGTTCTGAGTTTACGAAAATTCCTGTAAATATTATGCACATTATACATTACCATTTCTGAAAGTTTCATAGTGTTATCAGTATTTTCTGAAGCGGGGTGGGCCAAACACGTTTTTGTCTTCATCAATTTGTAGACGGTCCCCTAATTGCCCTCAGGTCCGAATCGTCAATGTAAAATGTGAGTTATTGTCTATTCTGTACATGTCCGAAGTTTAAAGGCAGTCAGTTAAACCATTCTGGAGAAATTCTAAAAAATGTGAAAATCTGCAAGTGTCCGGATACTTTTGGGCATATAGTGTATTTTAGATACGAATACGGAAGGAAATAAAATTTCATTCAGTGGCAATTCAAACAATGACGAAAAAATATTTTTCATTATTTATTTGCTGAAGTATCAGTTCCCATCAAGCAAAATCAGTTTCATCAAACTAAACAAATGTAATTCTAATTGTTTCAACAGTTGACTCTTCGGTAATATGTGACGTTTACTATGGCATTTCTAATAAATAAAATAATCCATCGTATTTGTACTTCATTTAAATACCGAAATTGAAATTTCTTTGCATTTTTCCGATAATTTCAGTTTACAATTATTAAGTAATAAGAGAATGCTAGTAAAAAATAACATTCCAGGTAAATAATCTTCCAGGTTGTACATTTCTCTGTAAATTTCAAATAATGACCATACGTTTCAAAATGGACGTTACAATAAGCTGCTTGTGAAAATATATAACAGTTCTAACTTCTCTTTCTTTCGAAATGTACTTCGAGAGAGAAAAAGCATTCTGTGTTCAAAGAATTGGACAAGAGAGATTGGTTGAAGAAGACTCGTTTCGTAATATCTATCTCGAATTGTTTCGTTCTTTCTTCAGTTTTTAAAGGATCATCGGATTGGAATTAAAATGAATGTCTGGGGTTTCGACGCTGTCACAACTTGCAGTGGATAGCAATGTAACAAAGAAGGAAAAAGTAGAAGCCCACTTCTGATTTGTTACAGATATCGTATTCATGGAAGAAGAAAACAAGAAGTGACAAACAGTGGATATCAACGGCGACTCAGAGGCGCTTTACTTCCACGTCAGTCGACTGAATTTATTTCTAAATCTTTGATCAGAAAACTCGATTGTAACTTTCAAATGCAGGAATATTTTGTGTTTTAAAGATAAAAAGTGTTATTGTCGAGAGTAGCAGATAAAATAATTTAAAAATTTTGCACCCGTCCTTACTCTAATCTTTTTTGTGAGAAATAACCACTTATTTTCTGATTAATTTCTTATTTTTCTGATTAATTATTTTCGAATTAAAATGAACCCTTTCTGCATTAAAGTCGTCTCCTTGATTCCACTGAATTCTAGTTTATACTGAAAAATTCTGTTTTACCCACGAAATTAGATAACTAATGTTTCGTATGAAAATGAAAGAAAAGAAATTTTGCGTCTAAAACGCATTGTTCCTAAAAATTTTCAGTTTCTTGCTATAATAGAGAGCCTCAGGCACAATGACAAAAGTTTTCATGATGATGTCGTACAATATGGAAAGTCTCTGTACCAAACTACTGCAATGATTTTCTTTCCTTTGTATTGTAGTGAAGATCTTTCGTAATGAAATTATTACAATACGTTTTTCGCATTCCCGTTAAGCAAAAATATTGTATTTCAGTATTTTTTTTAAAATTCTGATAGCATAACTTTTTATTATATATGCAAATATAAATAAAATTATTAAGTTAAGTGAAATAAAAAAAATTAAGTTAAAATTTAATTTTCATAATGATTTTAACGGAAGGAATTGTAAATGATTTCTATATATTTTAAAGAATAAATGAAATTTTGTGACTTTCAAGTATCAAAGATCATGCAGCCGAGCGCTACAACCAATATACTATTGAATTCGTTTTTCATTGAAATATGCCCTTTGAAGTTTCTATCACTCTGCAACCTTTCCGTATTGCACAATCCAATCACAATTTCGAAAGTGCATAGAACTCATCATTTCATTCAATTTTAAATAATATTTCGATGGATTTCTGACAAAAGAACCCAGAGATATTAATATTTTTTTTAGTATAAAAAAAAATTTTAGGAGCTAAACTCTTTTGTGTAGCTTCTTTCCCAATAAAATTTTCTTTGATCTTAAGGTTTTTGTGATGAAATTTAAATTAACGGCAGAATATACGCTAAGCTGAAATATTATTCATAGTAATTTTTTCCTTTTATAAATATTCGAAATAGTTAATTGGAAACGGTTTTTATTTCTCTGCTTGAATATTTTGAACTATTTTAGATTAGTTTTGTATACAAAAATCTACATAAATCATTATATTTTTTTAATACGCGAATCATTATTATTTATTACTTTAAATTTGAAAATTTCAAACTGGAGTTGATATAGAAGTCTTCATATCAGGAACGTGTCGATTCTTCTAGCACTTTACTCTCAAAATATTTGTCCTTTCCATAGATTCGAAGTTACGCTTCAAAACATTTTGGTGAATGTTCATGTCAATCAGTGAGTAAAATGCTTCATATCATTGCACAAAATAAACTGAGATATTCAGATTTAATGCGTCCTTTGTGATGTTTTTCATTCGTTTGAAAAGATAAAAATAAGCCTAATATTTAACAGGGGATGACTACACGTCTACTTGAGTTCCAAATATCATTTAAATCGTTTCACAGTTCTTAAAATAGTTGGTAACTTATGATGTTTACACAAAAGTGACAGTTTAAAATCTAACACTTTCCAAGTAGGTCCTGGGAAAAAATACATTCGACATTAAATAAGAAATTACGGAACTTTGTTGAAATAAGCAGGCATGTGGTTCGGCAGAAAAAAGAAATTTATCGAAAAAGAATAAAAAATTTAAATTATTGTTTAACAGCTTTAAGCAAACCCAAATAACAATTGAAATATAAATATCTCTTCATAATTCATCATAATGGTATAAAACATTAGAAGAAATCCGGAAAAAAAGACCAGTTTTCGAATGTGTCAAAAGTCCGTTTCTGACAATTGACAAAAGGTGACATTTAACTTTACTTAAATTATTATTTTTTATGACATCGTCTAGATTTCTTTTCGAAAATGATGGTTGCTACATTTCATTTTTTCCCCAAAGATACATAACAGATCACATAACAATGAAAAAAAATGAAATAATGCTACAGGTGTTTGAAATAAACTAATGCCGCACAATTATCGCTTGATTCGAATAAGGACATCAGTATTTGAGATGAATAAAATTCATTACTGCAATCAATTATTTACCTCTAAGTTAGATATTCAAACAAAACTTTTAAATGTAGTTAAAAAAATAATCTGAAAGCGTTTAAGGATCTCTACTAAATAGGAACCAATTCTGATTGGCTGAATCCAATCCACGAGGAACGTCAAATATTTACAGCTTTTAATGAAAAATTCATTCCATCATTAAATTGCCAATTCCTTCTTGTTGTTTTGATCGCTTCATTCCTTTTTTTCCCCTAAGAAACCTCGTTTAATACTCTTACTTTCCTTTTTGCTTTAAAATAAGAACATTGTTTATAGGGTATTTAAAATTTTACTGCTCTAATTAAAAATACATTCCTGCACCATGCTTGCAATTCTTTAAAATACTTTTATTCTAAGCATGAAAATGTAGTTTGAGACGTTAACTCGCTTTCATTGAAACAGAAAGAGAAAGAAACTGAATAACTAATGGCTTTTCCGAATTTTTCTTTGGAGTTATATTGAGGAAGGATAACAAAGCCACGGCTTCCTTGCTTAAGTGCTTTATTGTTCCTAACCGAAACATTTACTCATATAGTGAAAAAAATATTCAACGACACTTTTTATTCCCCGAAAGAAATGAAGAAGAAATCTATTTATCTATGATTCTGAAAGTGTGTGATATGATATACAAAAAACGGAAGTACCTTCTCTATATGAGAGAGGAACATTCAGAAATATCGGGGAAAAAACCATTTACAAATTATACTTGCCATAGCTAAAATTATTTCACAATAGATATTCGCTAGATATATCTGCCGCCGTATGAAAACTACTTATCTATAGAAGAAAGCCCATGTTTTGCGCTCTTTCTAATCCAAGTAGAATCTCACAATCTTAATAATAATAATAATAAGCTCTTGAATTTTGCACAAATTTTTAGAACTACCGAATCGAAAGATAGATTATGTTGGAAGTCGCTACATTAAGAAAATATTTTGTCTTTATATGATTACAAGAAATGTTTTTTACGTCATCTTCAAAACGACTAGAATTTACAAAGATGCCCTTTGTGTACACGTCTCTCCAAAGTTTAAAGCATTGTTTCTTAAAATGGTGTTATTCTAACTCAGATTTCGGTCTCAGTGGTCTAATTACATTTTGTGGCAATAAGCGAAAAGGTATTCGGGATTGTAATCGATTTATGTGCGTATGTCATCTAAACATATAATTAAATGCTGCACTATATGACACGGTGGACATCAGCCTGTCATACAACATCTTATGCTGCATTTACATGGTTTACATTTTTCATAAAGTTTCTGAAAACCAAAAGCGGGCTATCGCTCAGCTTATCGCAAAGAAAAAGATTCTGTCTTAATTACACTTTTGTAAAGTTTCCATTTAGCAATCCTAAGTTATTAAAAGCATAGACAGTGAGTTGGAAGAAGAGTTTTTAAGCCAGAATCAAGCAATGTACTGTATCTTTCAAAAAAAATTCCAAAGCACACATATTTATCAACTAATTTATAAAAACTAAAAAAAGTATTCTAATAAACAATTTAAGTAAAATTAATTAAATATATTATTAATTCATGTTGCAGCAATGCGATTTAGATTCTCTTATTTTATTATTATGTTAATGAATGGAAATTATTCTAATGTAAATAGAATAAGAACTAGAAATATTTTACCAAAGGAAATATAAACAAAAAAATGAAAATGATTCCGAACGTAAAAAAAATGTTCTTAATGTTATGAGCAGCAATTGTACAATGCTTAATGGATTACAAATTTCAAGTGGGTAGAATTCTTTACGTTTATCACTTAGGCATGGACTAATTCCTCTTTTTCGATGCGTTTAGTTCAGGAATGGACAAACGTTTTTCAGGAGTTGGCAAAAAAAACTTTTCTTTTTCGTGGGCTAGGGCAATTTATTATAAAACTATGCAAGGACTCAAAAAATATTATTTTAAAAATTCTTTCATACTAATGCGCTTTCCCCCTTCGACCTTTAAAACACTCTTAACCCTTTAGGTGAGTGGGTTTAAAAAAATTACTAATGCGACGAAGGAATCTGCGACAGTATTTCTAAAATTTATTCTTTTTTATAAATACGGCTTTTATTATACAGAGTGTACACAAATGAAGTGACACATTTCAAAAATTAATAAAAAAAAACTAAAAATGTTGGAACTACGTTTTTTAAAAATAAGAGCGCATCGCCAAAAAGTTTTTTTCCGGATAGGTAACGCGGCGTTACGCCGTTCTAAATTTGTTACAGCGAGAAAATTCCGTACTCAATGGCTACCCATCAGCAGAAGCCGATGCATGTTTTCTGGTTTCTTTTTTTAGTTTTTCTTGAATATTACGAAAACTCTTCAGTTTTCACACTACATGTGAATTAACAAATCAAATAGCGTAAAATTCCCTACAAATACATGCTTTTATTTCTCTTCCAGTTTTAATATTTTCTCAGATAATGCCTCTAAACCAATTTTTGATTTCCAGTAACTTACGACCCCCTAGACCACCGAAATGGAATGTTACCTGTCTGAAGAAAACATTTTAAGATGCGCTCTCATTAAAAAAAATTCGTAGTTCCAACATTTTTAGTTTGTTTTCATTAATTTTTGAAATGTGTTACTTCATTTGTGTAAACCCTGTATAAATATAGCATTTCTAATAGGTATAAATTTTTATATTATTTCAAATTTCTGCGGCGGGCCAGATAGAGTCTCAAAGCTGGCTGTAGTTTCCCCATCACTGTCTTAGCTTTTGAAGTATTGTATTCAACAAGGGTTAGCAATATATTTATTTTTATTACCTAATTCTTTCATTTAATCACCTAGTATTTGTTAAGTACTGTGTATCTTATTTACATGACATTGATATTTTCAAATATTTTAATTTGACATCCTCGCTTTTTTTGGTAAATACGCATATACGTTTAATCCGTATAAAAATTGGCACAATTAAAAAGAAAGTATCTTTTATTGGATATTAATTTATCATAATTTCAATAAGGTGCTGTCCGAAGCACAGAAGTTTCCTTTTTTTTTGTTTTCTACAAATTTATTGAAACACATTTTTCACTTATAAATGTGGTTTTAAAGCTGAATACATGAATGAATTTTTTTAAAATATATTAATTAATACATTTTAAAGTGCATATCGAACAGAAATTTCAAGTTTTTGCTGAATTCTATAATACGGCGGTAAATAACGTGGTTATCAGTTTTCATGTCTAATGGTTGCTTTATGAAAGTTGTATTTATTTTCATTATTTTTTTCGAAACAAAATTGTCAGAAGGATTGTTGCCATTATGATTATATATAAAAGAGAAAGGTACTCACTGATTCATCAACGAATCTTCCAAACCATTGGAAGTAGAATCTTGAAATTTGGCAGACGGTTGCTTTTTGGGTAGTAGGTTCTCACTAAGAAAGGATTTTTCAAAATTTTGATTAGAATTTTAATTAATTAAAAATTACCTTAAATTTATACGTTTTTTCGCAATAACTTCGGAGCGTATTATCGCACAAAATCTATTTTAATATCATCGTAAAGTTAAAAAAAGTTAGCTTTTAAATGACTCCGATCTTATTTCCATGCGACGTTTTGTTCAATTTTAATTTATTTTTTCAAAATGTTTTCAAACAAGATTTGTAACAATGTTTTTATTGTGGTAAATAAAATTCAAACCAATCTCATTATTTCTGCAAACCTTTTATTCACGCTCTTTTGAAATTGTTCAAACATTTAATCTCATGCTTCCCTGCCATTTTAAAATTATGAGGCATGAAAACGATTTTAAATTTTTGTATATTGCATGAAAAGCAAGTTTTTATTCAAATTTTGGTTAGGCTTAAGAGCATAGCATTGCCGCCAAACTCGAATTTCCTCAAATGATAATTCATCAAATTTGGTATTAGATTTAACGTAGTTCAGAACTAATGGAAGGAAGCCAGCTTAACGGACGAAGAAAGTCGTGAAGTTGGTGACGGGACAATATCTCGCTTAATTTAGTAAAATTAAAAATTAAATTAGTAAATAAATTTAGTCACTAAATTAGTAAACTAATTTAGTAAAACTTAATTTAATAAAATTAGCATTTCAATGAGACCAATTTAATTTCCATGCGACATTCTGTTTAATTTTGAAAGTGTTTTAACTGTTCTCTAGAGTCAGTTTATTTGTAGCCAGAGGGAAAACCAAGAATGTTGTATATAAAGAAGTGCTGGTACATAAATATCTTGAAGACTGTGGAAATACAAAAGGTCCCAATAATTATACTACGCAAATGAAATCGCGGGTACCAGCTAGTGATTATATAGGAAGAAGATATGATACGAAAAGTTTAAACGTAGCTGCAATTCGAGATCATTCCAGTAGTCTTTGCAGTAGATCTGTGTAGCTGTACACACTTTGTGCGCATATACTTGCCTTTTTTCATTAATTTTCATCATACTAAGTGAATGTCATTACAGACCCATTTATAGATTCAGTCCCTCGCAAAAGATTAATAATTACAATTATATTTTTGGTTTAATTTGTCAGATTCGCGGCTTACCAAAAGAGTTATTTTTAATTTAAATGTAATATGATGTTTTTTGTCTTCCTATGAAGCTATCTCCATTACGTTAAAAATCTACATTTTTAATTTTAGAAATAAATGTGCTTAATTTTCTTCACTCAATCATGATTTTATGAAATGTCAATTACCCCCCCCCCTCCCCCAAACTTAACAGCAAAGAATTTTGGGCATTATAAGAGAAACCAGTGTGGGTGTCTACTATGATCAAGTTACAGATATAACTCAGGTATTAAAATTCATTGAGCAATAATGTTAATATTACTATTACATATTATGATATAATTATATATTATGATGTTAAGATTATAATATTATGATCGACCCATAAATAAAATTAATTTTATGCCTAAAATAAGTTTCTAAATACTGATTTTTTTCCTTCATTTGTTCGTAATTGAAAGTGGTCCTCTTACAAAAGTAGCTGGAGTTGAACGTTTTTAAAAACTCATTAAATAAAAAGGATTCAGGAAATTTAAAGGCTTACATCACGAAACAAAATACACCAATGCTAAATTGCGTGATTTTTTTTTCTTTTTCAGCAAAACTTTTGTAAATCTATATTAATAAAAGTCAGAAATGCAAGAAAAATATTCAAAAACATAATTTTTAACTTAATTTCTAATTAAAGTAAATTATTTAGCTGCTTTAGTTAAAATTTCTTTATTAAAACCCTTGATATCAAAGAGTACCAGCAATTAAATTATTTTATTGATCAGTTATTCAAAATTAACTGAAAAAAGGCAGAAGTATTAGTATTTCTCATTGCGAACATAGAGTGTATTATTTTCTTTAGCCAGCGACCCGAAAGAGCTAATTTTGTCTTAAATTTTAAATTAAAATTAATTATTTCGATTTGCATCCAATGTGTTTTAGCAGCAGTAGCAAAATAAGATGTCCAACAAATTTTCTGCATAATTCTAACTTTCATATCTCCAGTATGTTTCGTAGTCTGATTCTCGTTGTATCCGTACTTCCATCCATATGACGGATTTCCGGCATTATTATGCGAGCTCTCAGGTTGATTATCTGCGAACTGAATCTGGAACACGCCGGCATAATCACGTTTTATGATGGAGCGAGGAAAACATTTTCCTAATTTTGTGTCTTCCTCCCTTCCTTGGTGATTGGAGAGGAATGGTGTGAGGCGAGCTCAACTTCTTTCTCACGTGCTCACAAGTTCTGCCCCTTGTTCATATTTCCCCCAGCATATTCCCTTGTTCATATTTCTACACACCCTTTCCGATTGAATCGCATGGGAATTTTACCACATTCCTTATCGATTCTAATTAAGCTTTGCGAGCCACCAAGACCCACTACGATTACCACGAGTTCAGTCTGGTAGGGGAACTTGAACATGGTTGGGATAAGGCAATACAGACATAAACGGTATCTTTAAGTTTCAACCGAGATTTTAGTTATCGTGGGTTTCATCACGAAAGGTTTCTGAGGATTTTGTGCTTTCCAGAAAATATTAACTTAAATACTTGAAAAATAGTACTTATCATCGTTAATAGAAAATCACCACATTTCAACATCTGCATAACTTTCACAAGTGATAACGATTAAAAAAATGAGAGAAACAGTTTATTGTTAAAAATAAATTATACTCCAAGAAAAAAATTCTTTCAGCATCTAATTAAAAACTTATAAAACCTAACGTTCCGTAAATAAATTGAATATAAACTGACATCGGACTAAATACCTACTGCAATTATATCTGTTTCATTATATTTGAATTTTAAATGCCCAAACGAACGACACAGAACGCTGTTGGCTTTCCTGTGCTACCATTTCCTGCCATTGTCCTCATTTGGGTGGATGTCAAACCAGCCAACAGCTGACGATAGCTGAGAAAAACATACTATTCATATGGTGAGAGCTAGACAGTTCTTTATATATTGTTAAGCAAAACTCGACTTCTCAGTGTCGGATTACCCGTTTTCGGAAATTCACCTCACAGAAATCAAACTTAATGTCTTTGAGGTTTGTGAAGAGTTGGGGGAAGAGTTATAACGGTAACTCTTCAACTTAATCCGTACACTTAATGTTACCTTACGGTATTACAACAGAAAGACTAAAAATTTAATGTCCTGGATGAAACTGATAATAATTATATAAATATAAGCAAAATGCCACGTGAATATGACATTTTCGCGTTGAAGTCGAAACTACACATCTATCTGTCAGCAAACTTTCTCCAAATTAGTTAATATGGGAAACACAATCTAGCTACTGTAATACATGATCAATCATGCAAAAATAGTCATTTGTCATAACATATTTTTCGATTCTTCATCACTGAATGAATGCTTTTCAAGACAAAAATGCCGTAAACGCTTAGTTAACTGGGATGTAGCCTATTAGTCCGAATAAAAAATCGTCTTTGTAGAATATGAATATTGTGTTTGCTTTAAAAATTATTCAAAATTTAATACTTAAATATTGATCGAGTTTCATAGATGATATGCAAAAATAGAGATGCACGTAATGTTCCGTGTATTAACAAAGAAAATCCATCACTGCCTAAAATGAATCTAATATTTTCCGGATAAAAAACGTGTATATTTAGTGTAAAATGCTCTGAAGGAAGACCCATTGCGTGAAAACTTCTCATATTTCTTCCTGTGATTTGATAGATGAAGAAGTTTTCGTTTATCCAATGCCTGGGAATATTACTGTAGAGAATTCTTCCAAGGCGACAGATTCAAAATAAAATTCAGTTCATTTTTCGTAACAACATCCTTTCATCGTTCTTCTAGACGTAAGATTGTTTATTCGACACTATAAGCAATTTATCTAAAGCATTATTTCATTTTTACCTTACCCTATTCAACGTAACATTGGACAGGTTGAAAAATGCCCAACAAAATACGAGTTTTATCTCTTCAATTCAAGCTCTCTTTACATTTAATTAAAATCAAGAGGGTGAGCAACAGTTTAAATTTTTGTAATTCGCTTTCTGCGAAAAGAATGTTTGAAGTCATTTTAAATAAGTGTTAGACATTGGTGTGAAGAAGAAATTACATTAAATAATCGATATAACGAGATTCTCTAAGCAAATTAAATTAATTATTGATATCGTTGATGTTCATGAGTTAAACCATCTATTACTCAAAGAATTAAAGTTGGAAACTGGATTTTTAAAGGAGTTATTGATAAAACACTGGTAGAAACCACTATGAGATTTGTTTTCAGTTATACGACAAGCAAATGCAATCATTATTTTCAAAAGTCAACGATTCTGAAGATTCCATATTTCTCAATATAAATGTTTCTGAAATCCATCTTTATTAGTTCTTACTCTTATACAGATTACATACGTATAGAATTTTTTAAGGGTTTTATCACAACGTTTACATTTTTTTCAAAAGCGAAGTATAATCATACGAAGAATAAGTATATGAAAACAAGAAACACACATCTACTTTGAGATTTTTTTAATATCAAGCACTGTTTTTATAAGCAACTAATTTTTTCAGTAAGATATTTTAATTCAGGAATGCTTTATAATGAAAGAGAGTTCTATAACAAAAACTAAGAAGTTTATATTTTTAAAGCCATTATATGAAATTATTTTATAAGAAGGGTCCAATTTAAAATATATTTGCAAGGTTCCTCTGACAGTATCTTGTCACATACAATGCTACAGAACTATGGTCCTTACTGTTCTTCTGTAATTTTAATTACACAATAATTTACATCCCTTTCAGAAAAATGAGTTAGCCTTTTTTTAGATAGAAAGAAATACTATGATATTTAATCAAATTTTTGGCTTATGCTCAGTAATTAGTTTTTTATTTGGCTAGGTATACACATCTAATTGAAAAAATAATGGAAATATATTAGTTCAATTTCATAAATACAGATTTGAAAAAAAAAATCGAGTCTACGCATATTAAGATACAAAACAAGGAAAGCATAAACATATATGCAAAATTATACTATTCGCATCAAATTTTAAAATGCAGAAAAGACGTAGAATAGTCACATAAAATTTTGAATTAAATTACCTATAGGGTGATTAACGCTATTAAAACTTCAGCATGTTCTATGTTAGTACACCTTTAAATCTACACGATGTTGGCTTTATGTTTTAAACTATTCCTTACATTAAAGAATAAAATATATATTTTTTTATTGCAAGATTAAAAAGATTTACATCTATAAATTATCAAATGGTAATTCCATCCAACAGATGTTACATCTATTAAATAATAAAAGCAATTATTATTAATAATAACACCTCAACATTACAACTTGTTAGTATCAGAAAATTAACCTTCAAGTGTACGGCTATTAACAGAATAACCACTAAATGAACACACGATTTTTTTCCCTCCAAGGTTAGTTGGATCTCTACCATTTCAGTTAGTTATTTTCCAGATATTGTTAATATTTAAGTAGCTAATAGTAGTAGTAGTAGTTAATGGTTGAATAATACATGTGTCGTAACACATTATAGTGTGCATTTACTTATATTGTAAGATTTGCGGAAATATTTCACAGCGTCGATGGATTTGCGTCTTATTTTTCTTATAATGGTAAATGTTGATAAGATGTTTTCATCATTCTTATCGCTACCTCAGTAGGCCACGAACAGGGATTGAAAATACGCTTTGCATGTTTAAGCACCGCCTTTTCTGTTTTGAGTAACAATCTATAAGGAAATACCTTACCCAATTTTAGATAACACGCAGCTTATAAGGTTGCATTTCGTTTGGACAGCGTCATGTTTGAGAAGTTTAAAAAATTATCCTAATACACTGTTATACTTCCTATTTCAAAGTGGAAGAAGTCATATTAACGATAATCTGATGGTTCGTAAATTTGACACCAGAATTTTAAAATAAAATTAAAGCAAAAGGAATTTTGTAGCATCGGTTTATAAATTCGTTGGAAAAGCTGCTCGTTGATAATTTACGAAGATCAAATAATTTCAGAAAAAGAGAAACTTATTTTCAAAATTCCAAGCTGGTGAAAATGTTGGTTTCAAGCAATGCCATTTTGATCGGTACTACTGAAAATATATATATATAACGGGAGAATCGCTGACTGTTGTTTAAACATTAAATAAATTGTCAGAATTAAGTTTAAATCTAAAAAATAATTTCATATCGTTTCATACTTTTAAAGATATTTTTGAAAGATATTTGATAAAGGTCAATGTGCTAAAATGAATGTTTAACAGTTTTTCAAATCAGTTGATTCGGGAAGATTTTATTTTTATAAATTTATTTTTATTTTTTCTGAGTCCGTGACATTTGTTGTCCTATTTGCGTATTGAAACGAAAAGATATTCTTTTATGCAAATAGAAAAATTCTGTTATGAAAACTACTTTTCCTGGAATCGCATATATTACAATATATTCATTGCATAATTCTAGCTCTTTCCACATGAGTGTAAGTAGAAAACTACGACTTAAACCAAGATTCTTATGAGGCAATAACATTCAATCATATACCCACTACAAAGAATATTTAAGACTTTGGAAAAGAAAATCTGGTGGAATTTTGAAGCTTAGTGCAGACTTCTTCATGTGCAATCCAAATTTCATGGTAAATAATTCACTGCCAAACATACCATCAAAGATTATTCTGCAAAACAGTGACAGACCATACTATATTACGTTCTTTTCCGTCAATAGCTTTTCGGAATTACGAAATTACTGTCTGGCTGTCTACCCTCTAAATTTAGATCTCGAGGCATTAAAACCGATAAATTATATCATATGTGAACACAGGATAATCTTCGAGTTGTTTAGTAGAATTATCCGCACCAAGTAATACAGGATAGAAGAAAGTGAATTCTGAGAAGTTACTGCCATTAAATTAATAGAAAAATTTAATTTACAATATTATTATGTGATACAATATATATAGATGGCCAGATGAAACTGAGTTTTGTTAATCTGAATAGAAAAGTCAATTAAATTTTAGTTTGTATTCATGTAGAGCGTTGAAGATTGAAAGCATTAAGCTTGAAGTTATGAAATATGGTAAATGTTTACATGTTCTGAAGTAAACTAAGCTCAGAAGGTCGTGACATTTGTTCTCCGACAACAAACCCTGCTGGCAGTGCTGAAAGTTTTGATAACAGATGAAATTAATAGAGCTGAAACCAAACGTCTATTAGAAAATTTGAATGTTTCTTATAGTGTGCAATGTTTAGATGGTAAAGAAAATTTCAATAACAAGCGTGTGAACACGTAGAACAATATAAAATTTCATCAAATGAATTTGGCCATTAACTGTTTTCTGGAAACTAATTTCATGTTAGGGAATTATTTCTGAAGCCCGCCCCCCCCCCCCCCCCCCCCCCCCACAATTTTTTTTTGTTTCAAACTCAGCAGTATTTTGAGTTTAAATATTCTGGATCGAGAGTCTCCCACAAAATAGAAATTATGTCCTGAACACAAGCTTTTTTTTGTCTGCTTATTTCTTCATGAAATTTCTAAAAGAACTGAAATACAAAACTTATACAATCTTAGGCTACAAATCCAATCTAAAATTATTATCTCATTTTATTTTCATAAAAATAGATGACCACTGTTCTAAGTTGATCCACATGAAAGATTTAAAAACTATTTCGGACAGAGATACAAAGAAAAGAAACTCTTCACACACACATGATTCCTTAACTTCTCCTTCTATTATTTTTTTATTCTAAAATGCATCTATGAGAATCATGCTGTCATTGATAACTAATGTTTACAGGTTTTCTCCGCTATCTCCACTTACGTTTAAAATTTAGAGTAAATTATAAATATATATTTTGTCAAATTTCTGGAACAGTACTGAAATAATACTTGTAGACAAGATAAAGATTTTAAGTTTCGAAAACGTAATCATATACGTATGTATGAGCTGTGCATTTAGAGGAAAGACTATGCGACTAAGCACACGCGGCAATTCCACAGCTTCATTCGCTCGCACATATTGGCTGATTGCGTATTAGTTTGTTTTTCAAATCTGGTGAAATTCAAAAGCAGAATAACCACTAGCGTTCGGATGATGGAAAGAATCATCGAGAAACCGATAGCAGAGTAGTCTCAGGTGCATATTGCTAGGGGCTTGAATGTAATACCTCGTGTACAGTTAACAAATACCGGATTCGTAGAGATAAATCCTAGACAAGGTCGTCCAGCAGCAATGACGATCAATATTTTTCTGTCACAGCGAGGTGTAATAGGAATGCAACAATTTCTTAGCTCTCTAGTGACCTTCGTGCGGTCACATGAAGACGACTTTCAGACTTTCAAGGATTGTTTCCAGAAGGTTCCATGAGAGAGGTCTATTTACATACCGCTCAATTCTGCGGACAGGAGAACCCGTTTAGCGTGGTACAGAGAACATGAACTAAGGGCAAGAGATGAGTGGAGGGCCTTTTTATTCATTGCTTCTCGACCTGATGTTCATCTTGGATAGAACCATTAACTGCCCTCCAACATCTGAGATGCGGTTTGGTTTAATTATATTAATGTCCAAATTTGGAGATAGACGAGGCCTATTTTTGGAAGGACCTCGTAATTGTGAACCGTGTTCCGAAGACAAGAAAGACACTTGAGCTAAAAACCCCTCTCGACGTATCTTCTTCGTACATCTTCTTCGTACGAATCTTCGACGTATTTAGCATTCACCAGGCCCGTAAACACAACGGATCTTTCGTGGATTCAAGCTTCGAACCCGTCACCTTCAAGAAGTAGAGATTCTGCCACGAAGCCACTGCGGTCAGGCTTTAAGAGTGCACAGATTTTAATTCTTTAGGAGAGCCTCCATGATTGCTGTGTGGTACAGATATAAGATCTTGGAGTGCTATGTCCACATTCACAAGGGTGCAGTTGACAATGATCGGTTACTAAATTCCTAAAAAGTGAGAATATTCAGCAGATGGACTCTCAGCTAGATCTCCAGAGCTAAACTCTATGAAGCATATCTCGGACGGCATGGGAAAGAAATCGCAGCTTGCTTTCCTCTCCCAGAAACATCTTATAAAGGCCTGAAAACAGCGGTACTGGATAAGTGGAATTGACTGCCACAAAGGTTCATTGACTATTTCATTTCCAGGTTGAATTTCTGTTGTACAAAAAGGGACCACACTCCCGATTGTGTTTTAGCCCTTTCTGCATACAGCAGCCAGTGTACCATAGCTGCTGTATGACGATTTTTTGTCTACTTATGTGTATATCATCCATTTGTCAACCAGTGTGAATGCTTCATTTCATTAAAATATGTTCCAGTAGTTCTAGAGATAATCAACCAAAAGTGAGAATACTCTTAATTTTAAATATTAGTGTACAGATAAGATTAATAAAGATAAAAAGCAGAATATATCACATAGGAGAATATTTCCAAACTAAGGAAGTGAAACATCCAAAATCAAATTTTGCTGAAAAATAAATGAAAACCAAAAATAAAATTACATCAAAAATGTATGCCTCAAGAAACGATACCCCTTAATTTAGATGATTAACAACGCGTTGAAATATTCTTTTGTGCTTAGGATATCTTAAAGCTTGGAAAAATATTTTGTATAATATTCCTGATTATGACATTAACTTTTGTTACTTTTTAATACCACCATTCGGTGCTAATTCGTTTTTAGAGAAATTATTTTTTTGATAAATGCTTTTATTTTTCTTTATTGTTAAAATAACGTACTATAAGAAAAACGGGGGGTGGTGTATGTTTATAATTAGGAGTCATTTTTCAATTTTCACAAACAAATTCTGCCAAATCACACATGAATCACGCAATTATAATTATTGGCATCTGTCTCCATTTCCACATGAAAATGCATTATAAAAGCTGAATTTATTTTATATTTTCTTATTAAAGTTAAAACATTAGCAACATAAAACCGACGAACTTAAATGTTAATTATTCAAAAACCACCTCGCTGAATCATTTGAAGGAAAAGAACTTCGAAAAAATTACATTAGCACAAATATCGCACAAAATTTGACTCCATAGAAAAAAAAATGGTGTTTTATTGTAAAGCATTTTTTGAACTTGTCTCGACTAGTTTCATCAATAGTCTGTGTATATTTTATTCAAATTCATCCCTATTTTTGAAAGCTGAAGTTTGCAATTTGATGATTTTTTTAAATTTCCTAATGACGCCTGTCTTCAAACATTTACATAATCAATATAGTAAATAATAATGGTTTTAAGTGAGAATAATCAATATTGAATATTCAGAAAAAATTCCAAGTGAAAGTTTTATCCGATGTATTATTGATTGTTTATGGAGAGTAGGTTTCCTAAGTGAATCATTTCATGCCATAGATAAATTCCGCAAAATTGCGCCATGATTCAAATGATTCATGAAAAAATAGTAATTTTGTGGGATGCCTGGAGATTATTCTTAAAAAATTACGAGAATTACATACTCAGAGTAATAGGGATAAGTTAATTAAATTTGAGAATATTGCCTAACAAACATTTGTAAAGGCCTTTTGGGAAGTTTTTTTTTTTTACTTTCTCATACGTTAAGTATACAAAGAGAAAATATTACAATCGTCAAGAAGTGCGACATCGACTTTAAATGCATTTCCAAGTTTTAGAGCCCTTAATCCGGAAAAATAATTTTTCAAATAATGTATGGTTCTGTCTTAATGTATACAAGATCATATAGGATCATTTCTATAGTAATGTCTTTATGTATGCGAACACGTTAGCTCAAAATCAGAAAGAGATATAGGTATAAAAATGAGTATGCACCTGAAGAAATACTGTCCCAAACTGCATGCTCGAATTTCTTCACTAGACGATGAAGCTAAGCATAAAACGTTCCATATTTTAAAAGTGTACGAGAAAGTAGACCGCAGAACGCTTCCAATTATTTATCCAATGAGCACAAGAGAATTATAAGGTAATTTTGTGACTAAATCAGTTATCCCTATTTGTGCGATATTATATAATTATCTCAGCAACCTTTTAGGAAGGGGTGTCCTCAACTTCTACGGAGTTTGCAAGCTCATATTTATGCATGAATTTAATAAGATCATAATAAATGATGAAGAGCGTTTCATTTTTGCTTACTATGTGAAATGTTTTTACAGGTAGCATATATTAGAATGAAACTTCTGTAGTACGCCGTTTTGCTTTGGTCTTTGTCTTAAAAAAAATCTTTATAGTGTCGTCTATTCTGAATTTCCAACACACTGATCTTTCCTTTTTTGAGCCGAAATAAAACGGCCGTATTCTTTTTTTCCTGGGCAACGGAGTTACCCAAAGGGTATGCTCTAATATCAATCATATTAGGTAATCACAAAGGATCTACTCTCGCCCTGACTAAGCATCTGAAATCATTAAATAACTGGCGACATGACAGTAGTCGGAACTAAGGTCGGAGTCCTACGAGCCATCACCGGCCACGACCCAACCCCTCCCGAAGGAGGTACGTCGCGTCATCAGAGTATAGGTAACTCAAACCCACACCTTTATCCGGCTCAGCAACTTATCATATTAGATATGAGTGACTTGAAATATTTGAAGGCAAGATCTTTTTGATGATTATGTGAATTGCGACTCGTATTTAATTGCCTCTAAAATGTGCACAACTGAAGATTTGATTGAAAATACTTTTACTGATGAAGACAAAGACAGGGAATGATGAATAAATTATTCCATATTTTCAAGATGCATTAAAAAGCACAGAAACACAATGAAGAATTTCTTTATAGGTCGTCATGATACTGGAGAAGAAACCTTTAAGGATATAAATTCAATTCACAGTATTTAAATTAGAATACAAAACGAGACAGCATGACAATCAAAACTAACGGAATTCTTTTCCAAACGAAATTAAAATTTCAGTCTTTTCTGTTAAAAGAAAATCCACAAGGACTGTTGCAATAAAGGAAGTCATTTAATTTCTACCTATTGCAATAAATTGATCTAAAATATAGAAATATATCCGGGACGGAGTGTTAGTTTTATTGTTCTGTGATAAATATTCAAGAAAGAAGAAATTTGTATTTACGATTACTCAAGAAGTTTATTTGAATCAAAATGCTGCATTTATCATTAAACGTTGCTGAATTGTCCAAAAACTAGATTTCGAAATTTAAAATTATTTAAAAAATTAATATTGCTTAGCTAGCATGATAATATACTAAAATCATTAAGAAATTTTGTTGAAAAATTTATCAGTACCATTATTTTGTACAAGTAGCGGGAGAATTTCGAACCAATATTAGATGTTACGTCACTTTGGTGCTGTCACTTAAACGATGTACTAAAGAGATATTACTGTAATGTTAATCAAGCATTAGCACTCAATAATAAAAAGTATGCGAGATCATTTTAATCAGAATTATCTTCTGCATTGTCAGATTTTGAAATACAATTAAAGTTCTTTAGCACGTTGTCCTCGTTAGCACGTCTTTTGCTTTTGCCTCGATTCATTCCTATTTATTTGAATGTTAAAAATATTTATAGTTTCATTTGTATTCGATACTGCGTCGCCTACTCTGAACTTAAGATGAATACATCGATCTTTTCCTTGCGAGTGGAATAAAAATGGTCGCATTATTTTATTCACATAATAGAGCTAGTTAAAGGACATGTTCTTATATTAGCCACACTAGATGAAAATGATTGGGAATATTTGAAAAAGAATCTGATAATTTCGCGAATTGTGGCGTGAATTGAATTACATTCAAAATGAGCAGCATTGATGATGAGGATACTTGATAGTTTTCCTGACGAAAGTGAAGACAGTGGGAACGATGGAGAGAATGAAGAAATCATTCCACTATCTTCTGAATATGCATTAAAAAACATCGAAGCATTGAAAAATTTATTCCGATGTCTTTATTACACTGGAGAAAAAAACTTTTAAATTAACAGTGATTTAGTTAGAATCCAAAATCAAATGCACGGCAATCAAAACTGACAGAATGTTTTTCGGAACAAAATTAAATGTGAGTATTTCCGTGCAAACTTCCCTCAAGAGAAAGAAAAACCTAGAAGAACTATACTATTGACAAAAAGACAGTAATTTACTTAAAAAGAGAAGAAATACTATAGATGTTTACTCCAGAAGAGTTATTGAGTTCTGTAAATATATTTAATTTAATTATTTCAGAAAATTATATTATTTAATTTAATTATTTCCTTAAATTCCTGTATGTAATTAATGGAATTATAATTCCTTAATTTCAAAAAATTTAAAACTTCAATAATATACTAAAATTATCAGAATTGTTTGATATTATAAGCTTAGTAATATACTAAAATATTCTGAAATCTAATAAAAAAGTAAACCTATACCATCATACTGTGCATCTAAAGTGCATAGTTCGTCGCATTTCAAACAAAGATCCCCTAGCACCTCGTTCTTGTAATACGTCGTTTTGCAGTGCTTCTTTTATTGATATACTAAGATTTTTTTACTGTAGATGCATTGAACAAAAAGGTCAAAATAAAAATGAATATCTAAAAAGGAGTTAACTTAGAAAAATAATATGAATCGTAATAAAGTGAGAAATTTTTTATTGGTACCGTAAAGCATAAACCAGGGATAGGGAAACTGAGGCCTTTTTGAGTTTCTTATGCGGCCTTACCAGTTATTTACAATTTGCACTGAAATAATACAATTGTCTGCAATATAATAATAATTACAGAATAATAACCCTTAAGATTCTGCTCGTGCGGCCTTTTGCCCAACTGCCTAAATTTAATGATTCATTTCAGTGCAAAAGGTTCCCCACCCCTGGCATAAACCCCTTTAATGCAGTAAGTGGAGTTTTCGCGTTTTGATGACATTTTTTGGATTTTCAATGATTTTTCGGGTCAAACACTAGGCACTCACCTGCACCCGCCTCCCACGCGTACAGTTTTTATTCAACAAGTGTTTAGTTTGACAGAATAGTTTGGTTCTTGCAAAGAATTTTTTAGTCCTAAAATCTTCGTAATTCAGTTTTAGTGCCACTCAGACATTTTTAAAACAATATTTGCTTCATTTGCATGAAAAAGAAGAATATGAAAACCCTTTCCGTCCTTATAAATTTCCTATAATCTAAGACTATATATAAATATTTTATTTTTTTATTCTCACTTTGTTATTTTTAGTTCTGGTTTCTGAAGTATGATTTTTTAACTCGTTAAGATTACCTTTTGATACACAATGCTATGTTAACAAGACTACAAATATCTCTGTCCATTTCATCCTTAAATCTCTTGGATTAATGCTTTTTTCAGTATTTCAGCAAAAAGCTGAAATTTCTGTTTTTATGTGACTTTTAAATGATAGCATCTCCTAGAGATAATGGCTCGATATTCCTGCAGATAAATTCTTTCGTTCCGGGAAGTGAATCTCTCTAATGAATAATACGTTGGATTTCTCCGTCAAAGGTAAGTAATTAATTTATATTCTTAATTAGGTTACTTGTGTTTTAAATAAGTGGGGCAATGATATTGATTTAATTAATTAGAGGAGCAATATTTTCTTTCGTTTCGCTACTGTACAAATATGTGTTTGTGGATGTCATTTTTACAGTAACATTTACCAAGTGCATAATATTTATGCACACACATATTTTGGATATACAACAAATATTCTGTTACATTTTCTTCAATAACATTGTTATATTATTTTTTCTTAACCTTCATTTCTTATATTAATTTTATTTCTTATTTATTTTATTTAATTCTAATTATTCGATTAATTATTAAATTTAATTTCTTATTTATTTTTTCGATTCTTATTTATTTTGGACTTACATTAAGCAAAAGAAAATTGTCTATTTATAAATTATCCACTGATAAATGTAAGTAAGATGTTTTTAATTAAACAAAAACACAATTTTATAATTTTGCAAAACTCAAGAACAATTTAAGTTTCTTGTTAATATATTTAGTTTTAAAGTTAAAAACTACTTTGATAGAAATAACAAACAATACAATGTATGGCCACATGTGTGAGATAAAATTTTTACCTCTAATTTCATCATTAAATTTAGAGCAAATCGACGCAACAATTACACATTTCAGCATTTCCATAATAAATGCATTCGAAATGCAGATATTATTTTAATGCAGAATAAATAATGCAAATTTTGGACCTTTAACAAAGGCTATAAACCAGATTGCTGCACTTAAATAAGCAAATCACAATGATTTAATTCAAGAATTAATTGAAACTTTGTAATGGAAATTGAATTGAATATTTTTTTTAAATTTAGAAAGATGATAAAATTGTCCTTTTATTCGTTTAAAGAAAAAATTCAAAAGTCTGTCAAAAGTTTATTGGAGGAAGTTTGCTCATAATTTATGCAACACTTTTCTTTAAAATGGTAATCAATGTTTCAATCTGTATATAAAATGCATAGCTTCATGTGATAAATCTATAACATCTTCAAAACGAACAACATTTTTTTCTATTTTTTAAAAGTTTTCTTCAACAATAAAAGACATTAATTTTTTAGAGTAAAGTTAAACAGAAAAGTTATTTTTTATAAAATGAAAAAAAAAAGAATTTTTTTTTCATTGAAAATTTTTTGAATTTTTAAAAATGAAATTTATATCATATTCTTGGAACTCATAATTTCTAAAAAAATAACATTGAAAAATTATTGCTACATTTTTGAATTCGAAGAAACATTCTTCAAACAAAAATAATGCTTGTTAATTCAAAAATTAAAGAAAAAAATCATTTCCATGAAAATAAATAAATGCCATAAATTTTAATAAAAACATGAATAAATGAAATAAAGAGAAAACTCACCATTTATGACAGGTTCGGCATCTACAGAGAGAACAGGTGACAAGAGTGTAGCCTCGGTTTCGATTATGATACAAAAAAACAAAGTTATTAATTGAATCGTAATCACCCGCATAACGGGCAAAGCCAGGAACCCACGTCCATTGTCAGCCATACGACTCCAGCCGAGTAAGTGAGCGCGGAGTAGATTTGAGTAAACTTTTCTTACCCGCGGAAGCGATTTCACGCCAAATGCAGCCAATCGAGGCGTGTTTCGCGGGCGGATTAACATGCGCTCTCTGTTTGTGTGTCAAATGCAGTTGACACCTGCAAGGTAACGGATGCCTTCAAAAAATAGCAAGATAGTCTAAATAATTACGCTCGTCACAATATAATGATAAAACAGAAAGAAAGAAAAGGCAGATGGAAAAATACAATCACAAAATAAAAATCTTCTGAATTGTGGACAGTGATATATAAGATTTTCGTTTTTAGGTTTTGTTTCAGACGATGGACGTTGTACTTTGATTCTATTGTTTTGTTTCATTGCAAAAATTATGACAAAGTAATTTTATACAATATTTGGGGTTATTTTCGGATGTTACTGTGTTTTGTTCTCTCTTAAGAGGCCACGTGATTTTTGATAAATTGTGAATATATTTAATCAAGCAGTTAGTTTGCAGAGGTCCAATTCAGTTTCTAAATAAAACACGAAAATGCTCATAAACGCTTGTAATTTGTTATAAATACATTAGGAAACTGCTTCTGCTTAAAAAGTTCGTATTCACAGATGTTTAGCTGCTGAAAATGTTCTTGCATTAAGAAAAATTTTAAAACTACAAAAATAGTTTTAAAAAAACATACTTCTGAAATCAGATTATTAGAAAACTATCTTAAAAACGGAGATAGAAATGAGATTTCGCTCTCTCACACAAGTAGCTAAATAAAAATATTTTAATAACTCAAACTGAAGCAAAATAGATAAAATTCTATGTGATGTGAACCTAATTATGTACCTGCAAATATGCTTAGATGCATTTTGAGGGGGGGGACAAATATAAAGTATCCTAAAGCAAAGTACCATCGTTGTCGTTTCTGTAATCGAATAAATGAAGTCAGAGTAATTAGAAGAAAAAATGAACTTATTTTTGCCCGCAAGTAGATATATTTGGACTAGAAAAATAAATAAGAAATTAATACGTCGCAATAAAAATGAAATAAAGAGTCTAAGAACATAATAACTTGATAAACCATGTTCAAAACAAACAAAAGATAACAATTTTATCTTTGATTTTTCTTTGGATAACTTTTACTTATGTAAACAAGGTATGTATATGTTGTTTACTTAGGTAAACAATGTATTCCTGCCCCTACCCTATTAGCACACAAAAAATGGTCAATACTACACGGGGATTTCGTGCAATGTTGCATGTGGGCATCCACAGATCAATTGGCGCAAATTATAATGTGCTTGGCGGTGAAATCTGTGAATGGAAAAGGACAGAATGAATGCTCTAACAGTGAAGAATCTTGAAATTGGTGAACTTGGCGACTTTTGAAAAAATAATGATGTCGGGTTTAAAATTTTAATTTTTCCAAATAATATCAAATTATGTTACTTCAAACAACGAAAATACATTTGTAAGAAGAGTTAAATGATTTAGATAAATAAAATTGCATTTCTAGCCTGTTTTCAAACAAAATTGGGTTATCTGATAACTGAATACCCAGGAAGTACCATCTGCAGCTATTCAGACGCTTTGTATATAATTGAAGAAATAAGAAAATTTAAACGTCATGAATCAATTATGATTTTTGTACTCTTTAACCATCTCGTATTTTATAAACTTTTTAAAGCAAAGAATGATTTTTTTTTTGCTTGATTTCTTTGATTGATCAAAAATTCATTGAAAGGCCATCGGAACAATTCCGAGTTTTACATGTTGCGAGTTACACAGTTCTTCGTATCTTTTGCAAATAAACAAGATATGATCTTCAGTTTCATTTCGTGTAGTTTCTTTAATATATTCCGAGTGAAAAAGATAAATAATTGCTCATAATATCTTAAGACTGTCAACAACTTCTTTCCTTTCATTCGATAGAAATTTTAGAACAAAAATGTAAGCAATAAAAAATATGAAAAATCAAAATAATACACAGAAAAATACAAATTTAAAATGGGTCGTAGTTTTTAATCATACCATAACTTCTCACCATTTCAATATATATTTATTCATTTCAAAAATGTGATTTTCTTGTTGGCAAATGCAAAACAGGTAAACTCATTTAAGCATATTAAAAGAATATTTTATTCACTGAAACTGAGGAAATGCACGTATCCCCCTTTTGTTAAGAAGCCACCACCTTTCTTTATTTAAATAAAGGATTGATTATTGTATATTTTGAGAAATAAATACAGAATTCAACTTCACTTTTAAACAATGATAAAGGCACACTTAGTTAATTCTTAAAACTTTGGGTTAAAAAACATCTCGAAATTCCCACAGCGATTTAAAAACTGTAATATTTTCTGAAATGGTAGGTTTTAGAATGCTGATTGTTTTCTTATATTCACATGGAGTGGTAACGTTATGGCTTTTGCCCATCTCCTACAATTTAGAAAAAGACATGCTGCTTTTTAAAGTTTGCTTTAGTAACGCTAGTTGGCTTTAATTAGCTTTTATTTTGTACACTTCTGTTGCTACAGATGAAATTTAATCCCGTAAGGCCCATCTTCATCTTGATTTTTTTAAATCATTTTGGAAATTTTCAATTAACTTTACATTTTTTCTTCTTTTAGGTATTTAAAGATGTGAGAACTTCCCTATAATTTCCATACATCTCAAAATTTAAGGATCGAATCGATCGTATTAAATATATATTAAGATTTTAAGGATCGAATATGTATATATATATATATAGCCGACACCTTGCCACTCGGCCACCTCAGCCCCCCTTATTTCGAAGAGCTGACATTTTTTGCATTAAATTGTTTTAGATTTTAGAAAATTAAATTATGCAAATGAATTAACATAGGAAAAATTTGAAATATAATTACCATCTAGTAAATATAAGAGCAAATATTTTTAAATATTGAATATATATTCCATTATCTGGCTGTTTCGGTTTTTTTCCCTTCATTTTTTTATATACATTGCTCAACCAATGATTTACTCTAAATTCTCTCTATTGTATTCTAATCTCTCTTGTATCTAATCTCTTCGAATCTCTGTTGTATTCTAAAACGCATAGAGACGAAAATCTTTTAACATACCTAATTTGCGGTTTTGGCAACAGTCATAAACATTTTCAAAACATCTTCTAGATTAAGTTTAATACTGACAGGTATCTTTACTCCTATCTGCCTAATGGAATCTTTCTAAGTTACTCATTTAGCTGGATTTCCGATAAGCGCACAGTTTTGAAGCAATGAAAGGGCCATTGGGGACAGAATCGTCTTTTTGAATACTGAACAAACATCTGACATCATACGAACGTGAGAAGTGCCTTGCACATTCATCGAATTTCTACGATAATGAGAAGTCTAACTATAGGGAATTGTACTTGAAATTTCATTCATCTCTTGTCGTTTCATTTGTCAGCAATCTTTTAGGTAAGGCGAAAGGTTTCTCTCGATTCACCTAAAAAGTGAAAAATTATTTCTTTTTTGGCAATGTGATATATTTACATTGTCTCTGGGCATGCGAGATCGGTAAATTTTTACGAAATTTCTCTGATCTTCGATTTTCATGCTGTTATAACCGGTAAAAATTTGTATTCCTCCCTTTGGCAACCATAAAAGGTTTATCCCGTCCAACCGTAGCACGTCGGAAAAACAAGAATGACCCGACCACCACGACAATTAATCGGGCACTGTGACTCCCTCATTATATCCCCCATTACATGCAGCTCACGCGACGACCCCTCAGACAGAGGAACGACCCGTCATCGGTAGGGGTAACTGGACTCACACCATTACTATATCCCACCGGGAAGCTAGACACTGCTTACTCATATTATCTCATCCCCATATTTGAGCTGCCTCCTTAAAATGGAATCCTCTCTTTGGTAACAATGAAAAATTATAAAAATAAATTAATCAAATGTAATGACAGCATAAGCACCTTCATACTAAATTTTATTAGGAAATCTTTAGATTATTTGAACAAGATGTGAGCAAAAAATTAAATGCTTTTTAAGAAGAAATACAGAGTCATTAGCTTCTCGTTTGAATAAAACTATACTATAACAGTAAGCTTTGTTATCGACGAACTTTTTGATAACTTTATTTGAATATTGAAACACTTGCTTCTTCTTAATCTTAATGTCTTTTAAGGGTGACAACCAACACTCTTACCACAATCAGTTGTAAATCAACAACAATGCTATTAAACCGAAACCATTTTTCAACCCAGGAAAATAAGACCTCCCCCCGAATAAATTGAATATTTAGTTCGTAGAGTCCATCTTGTAAAGGTAGTGATGGAAATGGGCATCACACATTTCAAACGGCGCAGATCATTCGGAATTTTTTTTCATTCGGTCTGCATTCGATGTTGAATAATTATCTTCCAACACACACACACTATCACTTGTAAGAAATTACCTACAATAGTGCGGGCCAATTCTCGCGATAGATGGTTGAAAGAGGATATGCGGATGAAAGGTACTTACAAGCTTTGTTTAAATTTTAAGAAGATTACTTCGAGGAAGACTACCTATAGCAATTGCATAACTTAAGTAGTTTTGATCCGGCTAGGAATATGTTGCAGTTTGGCTGAAAATCTCGGAAGACTTCCTAGATGGGTCATCTAGCTTAAAGGGGGAGGAAATGGTGGAAGCTGAAATTTTCATTTCCCTTTAACATTTAGACTGTTGAAGGTCAAAAGATTATTAAAATTAGACGAATAATTGCCTCGTCGTTATGAACAACTTTTGTAACGAAAATGTTTTTATAGTTACTACCCCTTAGAAGCGAAGAATCGATAATCCTACTCGTAGGTAAGAACATCAGTATATACTTTCATCTTCTGCGGTTAACCAAAGGTACGAGGCTGTGGTGCCCTCGTGCTAGAGTCTCAGTTTTGAGATCAGAGGGTCATTGGTTCGATGCTCGATTTCATCGTTGAAACGCCGTCTGTAGGGGCCCTGTGCATCCATGCTCTGTCGAGGGTCAAATGCTCCGCTGTTGGCTTGGTGAGGACATTTGGAGAGGGAGGCATTGGTTCAGGTGTTGTTCTTGCCTTCTGACTGTGGTTCAAAATTGGTAGATCCGTCCAGAAATGAAGGTGTTGCTTTGAAAAGAGGACGTTTATCTAACTAAACTCTTCCGCCCAAGGTTTTTCAATACTTAATTTCTTTTGTATAACGCTTGCAGGCAACTTTCTAACCATAACTTAAACAAAAAGGAATCTATCTTCGAATTCCGGCCTCTTTTTATGCGGAGGTCCAGAAGTTATGGGAAGAGCTCTGGAAAATTTTCCAAACAAAGCTATAGAGTTGTTCCAGGAATCGCGAGAATATTTTCGAAGAAAAGAAAGTACCACTTCTCAATGACAATATCGTAATTTCTAGCCTGAAAATGGCATTTATTCGTCATAAAAAAAAAACTGAGAAATTAACAAAGTGTAATTAAACCTATTTCATTTCAAGAAGACGTGCATCATCTGCAGTTTTTTACATCATGTGACAAGTATAATATTTAAATCGTATGAAATATTCCTCTTTGGATCAACTTAAATGTCTCTAAAATAATGCAAGTTTTGAATCAAAACCTTTTGATCCTCATTAAAAAATCATAATCGAAGAAAAATTTGCTCGTAAGATAAAGCTAGAAGTGATCAAAAGTATTCTGAGGTCAATTCCTCGTTAATTTAGATCTCAGATTTATCAGAATTTTGCAGCCACGGAGTCATAAACTACCAAATACTAAAGCTATTACGAAAACAGCATTCTGGTTAACATCCAAATTCATTTTGATGCTAGTAGACAATTTAATTTATCTATTTGCCCACGCCGGCACAGCCTACCCTGAGGGTGAGAGAGGAACTGACCTGGACGGCGGGGAGTACAAAATAACAACAAAACAGAAAGAAAAACAATACATCAAATTACAAAATACCACAACAAAACTGAATAACACTGCATGCAAAAAAGCAAAATTTCTGAACAACTAAACGGAAGACAAAGGAAGTGATAAAAAGTTCATGAAACAAAATCAAAAAGTAAAACAGGAAACAAAAGACTATATACATATTTATACAAAAACTTAGGATATTAAACACATTACAGCCTGGGTGACAATTCAAAAGAACACATTTAAAATATTATATTCCAAGAAGAAAACTGAAAAAACACAGAAATGTTAAAGAAACATTTATATATTTTTTGACAACGTTCCGTCAGTCAGAAAGTTCAGTGCAAATGCAACTGGAAATCCTAAAGATTTCTTTCAGTTTCGCAAGACCAAATTTATTATGACCACAAATTTTAAACCATGCGGATTTGTTCGCGTCAGCAGGTCTATTGAAATGAAATTTTTTAGTGAAAGTACAGTCAAAACCAAAGTGGTCTGCATCCTCTTTGAAAAAGTAAGCCTGATTCTATATCTGTACCTCAGAATCAGTCCAAAAATAAAACTTTTCTCATAGAATATGATTTTGCATCAAGCCATAACAACTTAAGTACTTAAGTGTCAATCGTCATGGGAAACGAGCCCATTTTTTCTTTTTCAGTTTTGACTTTCTCCTGTAAAGTTGCCACAATGTGACTCCCTTCTGTCTGCTTCTGAGGTGAAAATGTAACCCAAATTAAAATTCAGCATTCCTTTAAAAATTGTTGAATCCTCATTGAAAAAAAAGTGATGCCAAATAAATTAGTCTCAATTGTATTCCAAATCTCTCTTTATGTATTGGTTTAGAAAATAGAAAAGGAAATGCTATACATGCTTGAAACACTCTGACTGTGAATGCTAAAATAGGTATGACAGAAGATTCCATACAAAACATTCTACAGCGTCTGGTCATCAAAACATATATTGCAATGCATCATAAGCTTATGGTTAAAACTAGTGACATGATTAGAAATTATTTTTAATTTAATGGAATAAAAGATAAAAGCTTTCTATATTAATTATTTATTTTCTCTTATATTTACCAAGTGAAGCACCTTAATTTAGTTCTGGTCAGCAGCATTTTTTCCTAGAAAAATTTCCCTTGATTCGTTTTAGATTTGCAGCTATTTCAAATTCGAAGGGATTCCGCATTAGTCACCAATCAAATAAAAGAGGCCATCCAACTGTTTCACCTTTCAAGAGAGTCATTTTATTAAGGTTGTAGATGAACAAGTACGCTCCATGGAGGACCAGCGGAAGAATTCTGCCCTCGACTTTCTCGTGTACTTCCATAACATGACGCGCTCTTTGTTAAGTTAAGTCGTACAGCGAAAGTAAGCATTACAGACATTGGTCCAAATTTACCATTTGGAGACAAATTTCATTTTTCTAGCTTGTTGCGGTCACATGCACTCGAATAGGCAGACGGTCAGCCAAGGGATGGTTTAGTTATATTAAAGTCCCGTTTTGAAGCAACACGAGGGCTATTATGGGACGGAAGTCGTCATTTTGAACCGCTGTCAGATGACGAGGACGACATCTGAGCTTGCGCCCCCTCTCCAAACTTCCGCACCACACCAGAGGGAGGGGAGCGTGTAACATGCTCACATATATGGCGGATTTTCAGTGGAATCGGGTTTCGAACCTGGAACCTCCTGGTGAAAAAACTACATGCCAAAGTTTATTCATCTAGCTCATTGCGCTTTTGAGTTATCATGTCAACATGCACAAGAACAGAGGGATTTCTCTTTGAAGGACTTCATCTGATATTTGAAACAGATTGGCATAAAGACTGCTTTCTAAATTTCATCCTTCTCTCTCGCAGCGTTTTTGGGTTATAGTGTTCAAACAGACAGACATAATTCCAAAAACATGGGGGTTCCTCAAAATCTCGAGGCCGAATTTTTTGACAATACTTTCTCTTTGCATGCGGGAAAATAAAATGGGCAGAACTCGCTAGATGATACAATTTTATACTCAGAAAGGTTCTGAACAATGTTCGCGTTACAAAAATACTCGACGTGGCAAGATTGGTTGTGATTGGCTTCTAGTGAATTTTTGAAGCGAAGTAATATAGAAAGCTTGGTTCGAACAAGACTCCAAGATAAACTAGTTGCGCTAAACGAAAGATTTTATACCAATTTTTTTATGGCAAATATATATTAGTATAAAGAGCACCAATAGATACATACACTTAAATAATTATAAAATCATTCATTTTATTAATGAATATTCTAATAATATATTCAAATTACTATGTATGTGAATAAATATATTACTACTTTATATACTGACACTATATTATAATTGCTTATATACTATTTTAGCTTTTAAGACATTACGAGAGACTATTTATAACCCATATGTTAGAAGTTGTTAGGAAGTTATTGTTGTAAGAAGTTGTTGTTAGTTGAATTTTTAGTACTTTTATTTTGCTATAACTTCCTACCAAAATCTCTGTTGCTATGCAATCACTAAAATTTGTCGTGTTGCACCAATATTTTCGATAAATAAACGAACAAGTGTTCTCAAAGTAAGCTCATAACAATTTCTGAACAGTTCTTTTTTGGATAAATATTCTCTTGGGACCTCTTTTAGTTTTGCTAACTAACGTGATGCCTTTTTTCGATAAAACAACCGTAAAAAGTGTCCCTTTCGTCAAAGATCCAACAAGATAAGACAGTGTTCATGAACACTTCATACAGCCTCTATCACTGTAAACTTATGTATTTATGAGATCGTCGTTGAATGTGTATCCCGGTGCTTTTACGTTCGGTTTCTGTGAGCTTAAAGATGGGTTACCGCTTCGTTACCATGACAACAGGGAACTGAAGAGTGTGGAAACAGCAGCAGCAGTCCCTGTCTCAAGTAACAGAAAGGGAAGAGCTTCAAAAATTACCAACTCGCACAATCGGAGAAACTTTCCCTCCAAAGCAATGCTATGGGTTATTTCAGAAAAAAAATCAGTCACTTCGCAATGCTGAAAAACATTTGTAAAAAGAAGGAGCTGTTTTACAATTCCCAAAACATGCTTTTGTGTTAAAATTTCGCTTTTAGTTTTCAAAAATATTTCTGCTTTTAATATAAAAATAAATTTTATCCAACTTTTTTTATATTTAGCTAAAAGAAATGATTTAAATAATCAGAAAAGTACTTTTTTGAGAAATAACTGTGTATAATATATTCTGCACATTCTTTTCTTTTCTCGTTCTTACAAAAAAATTTCTATATAGAGTAAGAAAGAATTAGACTTGACTGTAAGTAACGAGAATAACGCAATTAAGTAGAAGACAGAATACTACACAGGAATTTTCAACTAATGAAGAAAAACAGACTTAAATTATGTTATTCTATTTATTAGTAAGTATTAGTAGTATTCTATTTTCTGTAAAGTAAGTAAAACGGTATGAACCTGCCCAAACTACTCCCTGATTGTGATTCGATTTATAATGTAATTAAAGCTTTAAACAATAAATAATTTGCTTCAAACACGTTTTGAAATATATTTTGCTTTTATTTCCATGATTATGAAAATCATTATGATAAATAATGATATTTGTAAAATTGTTATTATTTATCAGACTTTAATTTATTTGGAATTTTTTTCAAAAGAGTATCTTTATGTTGTCAGCCGTATGTGATTACTACAATTTTAGATGTTGAAACTCTTATATCAGAGAAAAACAAAATTTTCCTTGGTATCATGATGTTAAGCTCATTTAATCAAAAAATACTTATCTGTAAAATATTTATTTTAACTTTTGTCTGAACTTATTTCCCACTGCAACTGTAGAACTATAGATTCGATTACTATCTCGTATATTTCCTTTGTAGATAATATTAAAGCAATCATTAAATTAAACGTATCATTTGTAGTTGGTCCTGAGTATATTCTATCCATTAATTTTAAAGGTTAATCTAATCATTTGATTTTTTCTTTAAATGTGTGTTTGCTTTATTTATTTTCAAAATCGTGTGCTTATCCTAAACCGCTTAAGAGTTGTATCATAACATAAAATGACCTTAAAAACATAACAGAAAAGTATGTTATTGAAAAAGTAACAAAAATTATTAATTTTTTCAAAGCTTGGGTAAAGTTTAAGATTTAAATATGGACTTTTTTAAGTCGCTCAATATTATGTTATATTTTAATTTTAAAAAGATACTTGTATTGTTCAAAAAAAATTGTTTCGGGTAATTAGTTTAGCAGAATTATTGTAAAAATTCCTCAAATGCATTTTAATTTTGAATACATTACCTTGAATAAAATTTTCAGTTAATAATGGATATTAATGATTAATTATCTGCGACTATTCGATCCTCGCCATGAGAAATATTGAAATTAATTATGAATTTAAGTTTAAAAACTTATTCGGGGTTCAGGACTTCCCATACCGTTTCTCAAATTTCTCCTATAGAAAGCCAAGAATGCGATTGAAAATTGCTGCCTTTCAGGTTCTCTTTATTTATACTCACTTAAGCTTTCATATCAGCCTTTTCATTGTTCAGCAGTCCATCTGCTTCGCTCATTCTGAAGCCTTAAGTGAAACCTCGACGAACCAGTTTCGAAATTCCTTTCTTACGGCCGAAAAGTCAAGGTTTCGATCTCAGCGGAGTGACCAACTCCGATAATTAACAGAACAATGTCCGAAAACGAGATTTTTATGCTATTCTAACGGGGCTTCATTCTGAATGAGAAGCATTGATTTCACCTGTTTATTTCGCTGTTCTTCAGAGACATTTTCCTAAGAAACAATGCTTCTTTTCCTTACTAATATTTCATCTTTTTCCCCCTTCACGAAAACAGTATAACGTACAGCAGAACTTCTTGAAATTGTTCTGTTAGCGATTCCTTTTTAAACGGTATGAATAAAAAAAAAGTGAAATAAAATAATCCATAACCTTATTGTCTGAAAAAAAACTTTATACACATATATGTATATGCTGTAAATATCTTGTGCACATAAAGGAAAATAAAATAAACAAATGAAGAGTTACTTAATGACAAAAAAGATTGCATGTGTTTTAATAGACATATACTAGATATTTTACTTAGTTAGCTTTGCCTTCTACTGATTAAGAATGTGAAAAAATTTCATACTGTTAAGGGTTATTTGTTGAAGCGGCAACTACACTGGTTTCCATAAATAAAGGAAAAATCACAAAAATACCAATATTCAGTTCGAAATGAAGCCAATCGACTCGAAATTCGAGGATACTGTTAAATAAAAAGTGTTTATTAAAGCTATAATATGAAAAATAATGTCGCTTCTGTATGTCAATAATGTCTGAATTCGTCATATATAACTAACATAAAATGAACATGTAGTTTAAGACTAAATTTCGCTGCGATAGTGGGATAAGAAATCTGGAACAGCTTATGAAGTTACAAATTCACGTAACGTCAATCACCTAATGAACGTCAGTCAGCATCTAACTGCCATCTGTCTTAAGCTGTGCGGTGACGTTACGTCCTTCTTCCCCCTGAAAGAAGCATAATGGATTCTAAAATTAAATTGTCGTCGCGCACTTGGCTATATCACTTGAGTATGAGTTAACTCCATTCCTTTAAATGACTTCAACGCATCATTTTCCGTAAGAACCGCTATAGAGAACCATTGAGAAATTATAAGCAGTCTTCTGCTGTTCATAGACATAGACAACAAATTCAAACCACAAATTCAGTATTCAGAAGATCCAGCAAAGAACGGCCAGAAAGTTCGTGGAGTGCCAATTATCGATAGGTACAATTATGAACTAGAAACTTAACCTCAACTAATCCTAGTTATGCCTTGTTGCAGCTATTTGGAAGAATGGTGCTAATGTCTACTAAGCATAGGAGACTTCACTAATCAATTGTGTGCTGCCCACCTCGCGTCACCGATGGCAACGTTCGGGAGGGCACACCAATATATCATCTTTAGTACGGATCACTGGAAGGTTGTTGTATTCATGGGTGAAGCAAGGCTTAGCTTGTAAACAGACAGCAGGATTTTGATATAGCAGGGGCACTTTATCATCTATCAAACATCTGTGAAAAAGATTCAAACTTATGAGGCAATGTTTGTGTGCAAGGTGGTATCTCTTTGGGTGGCGTAGCAATCTTTATGCTTTTCCACGAAGACTCCGACCTTACCGAAGCTTGAATCATTGCAAGAATGAGGGTTTTCGCTTCCTGCAGATCTCATCAAACGCATAATCGATAGAATCATACATCGTTGTGTATGCTGTATTGTTGCTTGGGATGATTTCCCTCCATATTAAAGATAATTTTGCTACACCAGACAAACACATCCAGTTTTTCTAAGCAAACCAAATTTCTAAAACAAAACAGATGCCTAGTAGTTTATTTTCGTAATACTTAACACTCTACTATGAGTTGTAAACTTTGTATCAGTCAAACTATTGTATTGAGACAAAGCTACTGACTTACAACAGAAGTAAATCAACAAATAGTTTGTTGAGTACTCATTATTTTCGTAATTTTTTTAATTAATATATATCGTGTTTAAAAGTCTGATTGATAGCATTTCGAAAATGAGCAATAATTAAGTCAACAGCAATTAAAACCTCAAGATTGTCTAAACTATACAGAAATTATTTTCTAAATATCATATTACTCGAAAAGGAGTTTGAAATATCTCAGTTAAAAACCTAAGAAAGTGTTTTTCTGTTGTTGAAGAAAAAGCTGGCTACTGTTCTGTTTGTAATGTATGTCGTCGGTTTAAAATCAAGAGACCAGGTTTATAAGCTGATGTACTGCACAAAATGACCTTCTTTTCCGCTAATTTGACTCTTTGAATTGGCTTTTGAATATTTAAAATTGTACTAGGACTGCTATTTAGAAGATTCCCTGTTCTGTTGTTCATTTGAATGAAATTATACTTTATTATTCGCCGAACCCATACAGATGATGCTTTTCAGTTAAAACTAGTCACGAAACTGCCGCTTTTGGACCAATAAGCTCAGTATTTTCTGTTAATAAACATATAGTGAGAGTCTGGTGAGAATTAGTTTCATTTAAACATACTGAAGCTTTTGGATAGCTTTAAACTTTTGTTACATTATTTTATGAGAAACAAAATAACAATTCTATTAATATTTTAAAATTCTGAAACTGATTACTTGATTTACAAAAATGGTGTAGACCTCATGAAATTAGACATGAAAAAATGATTAAATACGAATATTTTATAGATCATTCAGTTCGAATAAAAGTACGTGAAAAACGAAATTAATGTAAGACTCACGGGTGAATTTAAAATGTTATAACGACGATAAGATAGTTAAAGTTATGCATCATAACGGAAGAAGGTCATTTAAATATTTTTTACAGAAATTTAGCTGTATTCTACAACTATATATCAGAGATGTCCAATGAAATTTTAATCATAAATTGTAGAATATCAAATAGTATGCATGTATGTTTAATATAAGAACAATGGAAGAATAATTGTCAAATAAATATTTTTAAGAAGTTATTCCAGAAAACCCTACTGGAAATGATCATGATAAAGTTTTACATAAAATGAAATCAATTACAAACAAGATTGCGAAAGCTGATTTCTTTTTAAGGGTATAAATGAGCCATTATATATAATGTGATGTAATAAAAAATTATTCCATGTTTTGAAGTAAGTTGTATTTTTTTTTGAAAAAAAGACGTTATGATAATTATACAGATTTAAATATTTATAACAACAATTTTTCCACTTAACTCTTTTTTGCCTTTCTTTCAAAGAGAGCAAACGTTCGCTTATATCGAACACTAAACTAGGAAAAAAAATCGTTATTTTGCTAAATTAGAAATAATAGTCTCCGCATCTTCATTTTTATTAAATATTTTTTAAATGATAATTTTATTTTCTGTGCACGATTTTTTTAAAATTAAACTTATTATAACTACGCTAAATCAAGAAATAACAGTCTACTAATCGCTCACACATAAATAAATTCACAGATTCATCCAATGTGAAAGAAAATATCTGTGATGCAAGAGGAATAGCTGTTAGTATGGCTTAATTGACATCGATATTTTGGCGTCTTGAAACTCATACAAAACAAGACTTTCGAGTTAACAACCTTTCTTTGAAATGTTTGATAGAAAATATCTAATTTTGAATTGCAAATGAAATGGGTCTTTCAAAATAGTTTATCTCTTTGAAAACTAGCTCACCACATTCAATTAAGTCGTCTGACACGGTATTTTGAACATAACAATATTCATAGCGTCTTTGAAATGCAGAATGTCTCTGTTGCGGAATCCTTTCATGAAACTGTCTCATATTGGCAATTACACTTAGTGGAGAAGCGAATAAGCATTGTCTAAACAATTGTTTGCGCACATTCTAACTTAAGCAAGAAACTATTTCTGAAACCTTAGAAAGAGATTAGGTTAATTTAGTGCAACCGTACTTATTTTCATAGTCATAATGCTATTATGTCTATGAAAATATTTATTTTTAAATAAATTTCAATGAAATATTATTGATATTTTAATTGCTACGAATATTACGGCATAGCTCTTACGAATAAAGCATTCATAACTGTCAAACGCGCTGTGTACACAATATCTTATTTATACCTATATATCACTATCTATATTTGGAATTCGCACACTTCTGTCCATGAAAAGTGCAAAGCTAAGAAATATTCATCAGATCTATTTGATTTTTGTTAGTTACCATGTGTGAAAAATAGAAATGTTTTAGTTTTCGTCAACGTCGTAAATAGGAGAGGTGAGTAGAATCAAGATTTGAAAAATGTGCAGGAAAGTTGCGAAAAACACATTTTGACTATTTTGTAGGCAAAATAGACTCCATTGGTATATAAATATATTTTCTGGTACAAAGAAGGCATATTTATGTTCATTTTACTGATGTTGCATTTATTGATAATTATTGTACGAAGGAAAGTGAATTTTCGTGTTGAATGAAATGACAGCACAATGGAGCGTATTCACGTGACGTCACAATCCCGTGACAAATGTAACTGCGCGTATCAACAAATATTTACCTGAACTTTGTCTAACGCATTTCCTTTTGGAAAATGAGCAATGGATTCCAAAATTCGATTCGCTCACTGTTTCTCATGTTTATCACTTGAAAATGAATTGATTCTATTACACATGCACAAGCAGTTCTGTGCATCACCATTAGGAAACATATACCCCTACCAGGCCATGTATTTTTCATCAACACGTTCTTTCAATCGATAGGATCATTTTTATAGCAAAGGTTAAAGATTCCAATTTAAATTTGTAATTTTGTGTCCGCAAGCCTTTTTCCGTTGAATTTTGTGTCTCAATGATCTAAGCGGGACTCGCCAATAACAGCAACTGTAATGAATACCTTTTAATTTATTCATAAACGCAGATTTGAAATGTCAAATGTCAGACGCCCAGCTAAAAAAATCTGAAGAAATTTTTTTTTGAAGTTTTCTTAAAGATTTCTGCAGATTTTTTGAAGACAGAAAAAATATGCATTTTTTCTTCAATTTAATCTGCAGAAAATTTCCTTATTATATTTTTCTCTAAATATTCTTCAGATTTTTTTGAAGACAGAAAAAATCTGCATTTTTTCTTCAATTTAATCTGCAGAAAATTTCCTTATTATATTTTTCTCTAAATAATCTGCAGATTTTTATAAGACAGCAAAAAATCTGCATTTTTACTTCAATGTAATCTGAATAAAATCTGCAAAAAATTTCTTATTGTATTTTTCTTTAAATATCCTGTAGATTTTTTAAGACTTTGCATTTTGTCTACAATTCAATTTGCAGTTATTTAGCAGATTTTCACAAAATCATTAAACTTGACCAATACCTGTTGATTTTTTGAAGATTTAACTGCAATTTCATAATATCTGCATTTCTCTAAATGCATATTTTGCACAATATTCTCTAATATTGCAGCTTTATTTTCCAAAGGATATAAAACAAAATTAGAATGTAATTATCATTATTGTTTAATTCTACAGCAGACAGGAGTATCAAAAAATTTCCCAATCGAAAATTGTCTTAGGCACTAAATTTTTTAAATATGCCACTGAAAAAATGAATTCTAAATTATTCTTTAAAATAAATATTAGAGGTTTTACCATTTTAAACTTTCCCCATCATTTAATTAATTTCCAATTAATTTTCCAACTGTCTTTCTGACTAGCTATTTTCCTCCAAAAAGAAGGGAAAAGTGGAACTTGCGCCCTTTGGATGGAGAGAAGGCTTACCAGAAAGATAGAAGGTGAAAACGAATTTATTGAAACAGAGAATCTAGATTATTGAACAAAAATATTACTAATCTCATCTTGAATCTTGAATTAGAGGAGTTATGGGATTTGAAGCAACAAAGGCTGTAATCCCCACTAATCTCATCTGTTACTCATCTCCACGACTTTGAAACATGTATTTTGACCTTGGTTGATTTTTACATCACTAGATGGCGCCACGAGAGCTATGATGACGCTAAAACTCAAATAGATTAATTTATCCCATATCGTGTATTCCGACGCGGCGTTGTGGTTAGCGTTTCTGCCTGCCAATTGTAGAATCCCGGACAGGATGAGTTTGAAGTTTTGTCACAATCTCAATCGGCATCGTACAAGTCGAAAATCTGAAGGTATTTGGAACATAGTTTTCTTCAGATATTCTGCATTTTTTTCTGCAGAAAATCTGAAGAAAACATGTTCCAAATACCTTCAGATTTTTTGCAGATTTTTTTAGCTGGGCGCTTGGTTTTTATACGTTTTCAGTAAAAGTAAGTCCAGTAATGTAAGATATGAATGCAAGTTTCGCTAAAGCTTAATGCTTTTATTTGATTTCAACGTATTATAAAGAAACAGAAATTACAAACGCTTGCTATTTTCTGAATTTTGGCTTTCTCATTTTAATCACTTGCCAGTGTCAGGCGTAATAAAAGGTAAATGCTATTAAGTACCCCAAAATTAGTCTGTTCTTATTTATTTAAAATTATTAAATTCATTCGCAGCGGACATGATTTCAACTCGAATGGAAAATTTTTGTCAAAAATGCTAAAAGTTTTGGAGGCACTTTAATACAGTATGTTATCGTTTTTTCTTTCCGAGTATAAACCAAGGTTATTCATAGTGAATATTTTTTGAATAAACTTATTTCGATAATCTTTGTTTCATCTTGGTTCGTGTATACTTCACTCTGAATTAAACAAAGTTAAGGGAGAAGGCTGCCTCTATATTTGTGTATTTCGAATTGTTTGATGACTTCAGTAAAGAAGGTCCTTGCGCTAAAAAAACTTCCAACACCACTTATTCTCGCGCTTTAAACCAAAAAAATCAGAGAATTAAGCTCAGTGAAAAACAGCTGTGGTTTGTTCGTCATTGAAGGAATTTCTGTTTTCAGTATTCGAATGTAATTATCACTTTCACACTCTCAATAAACGTGTCTAATTTTAACTGAACTGCGAGTCTACTTTCATGAGCTTACTAGTTTTAGCAGAAAAGTTCTGTTCTTTCTTACTTGTATTAATAATTGAATACTGAGCAATTAAACCGTGAAATTATTTTATAACTTCTTTCGATCTGTATAATTCATTTCATAATTATTGCTTCGAATACTGTCCTAGAGAAAATCAGTAATGATATATTCTAATTATCTGTAAAAAAGAAAGAAGAAGATATAAACATGTCAAAACTTGTTTATGCTTGTTTACCAAAAAAAAAGTTTTAGCGAAGTTGAAAAATATTTAGGTCTCCGGAATGGGCTTTAAGTTTGAAATTTTTTTTGTCAAAAACGTACATTTTCAATTTTTAAAAAAATATGAAAACAAAAATTTGCTTTTCACTTAAGTACAAAAAATGTGAAGTTTAGCATGTTAATTAACAGTAAAAAAATATTATATCTGTTATGTAAAATTTCGGTCTCCGGGAATCTACATGAAAGCCTTAATTATTCTGCCAAATACGCATATTTTTCAATTTTCAGCCCATCCTCAGGTTAACAACAATTCTTTTATTTATAGTCTGTATAGCAGTACAGCTTTTTGAAATAGCGAAAATATCATTTAGAGAAATCGAAAATACAGATAAAACCCCGGTTAACCGAAATGCCTCGCAAATCGCAAATCCAGAAAACACGTACTGTACTACACGGAAATAATCGCGAAGGCGTGACTTTTTTGAAACGATATTCCCACTTTTTTCTTTTAAGCCTTCCCAAGAAAGTCAGTGATTAATTTTAGAACGGAAAAATTAACATTAATGGGTATTAGCAATATTAATTACGAGATTGTTTACCTATGCCTATCGGGAGCATTGCGCCCGAACTGGCCTCTGCGAATATTGCTCCCGACGGAGGGTTAACTTTGATAAAGAACATAAGTGTAGCCGACAAAGAGCACCATAAAAGCATTTTTCTGTAAAGTTGAATGAATCTTAAGATCAGATTCTAAAAATAAATGAAACAAACAAACCACTGCTTCTAATGGACGTGTTAAAGAATTTTTGAACAATTCAGTTCATCCATTGGGGGTCCCAGTATTTGTTGCGGTACTATCTCAGCCATAAGCTTTAATACTTTACTCATCTATGCAGTTTTCTTCCATAAATCTCAGTATTGATGATACTATATCTTTCCCATAACCACTATCTGGTATCGTGTCAAAAATATGTCGATCTGGTTCTTCAACCAAAGATATGCGTTCTTCTTATACAATCGTTCTGTCAGATCTACCACTTACAATTTCTTTACTTATTGTTTCATATTTTCAAGCATCAAAATAGAGTGCAATTTTTTACGAGGTGCGAATTGAATCTTAACGGTATTTCACCCTTTCACGAAAAACCTTCGATTTATCTAGTACCGCTGCTGATTTTCTTGTTCATAACATTTAAATCCTGCAAACAGCACTTGCTAGTTGAGATCCAGCTCTACTGGAAATGGCTCTACTGTCACATTCTCTAGCTGAAGCGACATGACTTTACACCTGAGTATAGTTACAGTAAAACCCCCCGGTAAGCGAACTAAAGAGGGGAGAGCCGTTTCGGATAAGGATTTTTTCTGTTAAGCCATGAACGTCTATTACTATCATATAATTAATTCAGTATGTAATTCTGAAATGTTTTAAGTGTAAGACGAATTCAAAACTATCTTTGTAGGTTACACTTATGTTCTTTATCAAAGTTGACTCTCCGTCGGGAGCAATATTAGCACCGGCGAGTTCAGGCTCAATGCTCCTGATAGGCATTTTACCGTTCTAAAATTAATCAATGACCTTCTTGGGAAGGCTTAAAAGAAAAAAAGGGGGGATATCGTTACAAAAGTGTCTCGCCTTATTCCCGTGTAGTACAGTACGTATTTTCTGGATTTGCGAGGCATTTCGGATAACCCGGGTTTCGGTTAACCCGAGTTCGGTTAACCAAGATTTTACCTGTATTTGCGATTTCTCCAAATGATATTTTCGCTATTTCAAAAAGCTGTACTGCTATATAGACTATAAATAAAAGAGTTGTTATTAACCTAAAGAATGGGTTGAAAATTGAAAAATATACCTATTTGGCAGAAAAATTAAGGTTTTCACGTAGATTCAGGGATACCTAAATTTTACATGACAGATATAATATTTTTTTAATGTTAATTAACATGCTAAGCTTCACATTTTTGTACTTAAATAAAAAGCAAATTTTTGTTTTCATATTTTTTAAAAAATTGAAAATGTACGTTTTTGACAAAAAATTTCAAACTTTAGGCCCATTCCGGGAGACCTAAATATTTTTAAATTTGGCTAAAACTTTTTTTGGTAAATATGTGACCATAGTGACAACTTTTTATCGATTTAGAATTTTGAATTTAAAAAAAAAAAGTTTTTCGTGATACACTCTAATATCTGAGAGCAATATTTAAGGAATAAGAATCTTGTTCTGTAATTTTCAGATGCTTTCTATAAGGAAGACCGCTATACCTGAGGAAAGTTGTATCAATCCAGTTTTAAATTTGTGGGAATATGGGGAAAGAAGGTAGGGACTTGAAAGGATGAGAATTGGTCAGTAGCAACACGCCTCGCGAGCTCGACTTGGTAAATACGAGGACAAAACAATATTTCTATTTTTCGTGGGTCAAATAAAAAAAAACGGATAATCAACAGTATGTGTTTTTGTTTCTTTTAAGGTTCATTGTAAGCATAGCTGATCGTCAATATTTAAATCTTCTTTATTTGAAGTCAGTGAAATCACGCTTGTTGCATTTGAATGTCAAAGCAATATGGCATCCGACGAGTCTACAAATTCACAAAAGTACTCAACCAGTGGACACGTTCTATACTAAGGTGATTCCAAAATCCGCATATTTAAAGAGATGGGTAGTGAGAGTATTTCGTTTCAATTACTAAATCATGTTGGCTCTACAGAGTGTCAATTATTTTGAGTTTTCCTCCAGATTCCCTGGTACTTTATTTGCGTTCAAGTGTAATTTGTGCTATATTATCGTCATGTTTTTGAGATTCTCTTGATTTTAATCTTAATCTTTGCATTTCTGAAATTCTACCAATATGCAGTTTTATACCTTTCTAACTTTTCTGTGATCTTTTTATTTTTGACGTTAACTTACGTCCCTCCATAGTGGTCTAATGGGGTGTCGGGAAAGGAAAAAATTACGACGCTTTTCGTGGTAAAGCTCCGCAACCAAATAACATAGAGAATTGGTTTTAGATTCATTTAACAGAGAAAGGTTGACATTAAAGATTGAAAAAGGAATTTTAGAATTACGGTTTAGTCACAGTCGAGTTGCAAATTTGGTGAAAATCATGAAGAATTGTGATGACGTCACAGCGGCCGATGCGCGCGCACGCAGTGAACAACCTAGCTTCCCGCGCTTTCTCATACCTAACTGTCTGGCGGCCTCAGTCGCTTGCTGCAGTCGGTTGTGAGCGGTATATTAACTGGATTTTCCAAATTTTGTTTCGTAGAAATTTCTAGAAACTGCCAAAATGAGTCAGCGAAGTGATATGTTGAAGCGGAGACGAAATGGAGCTGCTGCTCAACGTCAAATAAGTGAGGAAGAGAAATCGTCCGATTTTACATAAGATTTTTACTAACAAAAATTGTATCCAATATTAATAACCTGAATAAATATATTACATTTGGAAACAAGAATTTTTTTCGTGATTAAAAACCCAACCAAAATCACGAATCAGTCATTTAAATTGAGAGTTACAAAGAGATACTCCGATCACATAATCTCAGAGTCACAAAGAGTTACTTCAGTCACATAATCACAGAGTTACAAAGAGTTACTTTAGTCACATAGAGCTACTTTAGTCACATAGAGCTACTTTAGTCACATAGAGCTACTTTAGTCACATAGAGCTACTTTAGTCACAGAAAGTCACAGTTAAGTAAGGTAAGTAAGTTTACGACCCTCAATCCAGTGGATGTTTCGCAGAGACAACCTCCCGTCGATGTTTAAGCTCTTCGAATTACCTAAAAAAGTTAAGTTGTATCATCTTCAAAGAAAGCTGATCAGTTGTTTTAGTCTTTTCACTGTTCATTTTGTTTTAAAGATTTAAAATTTAATGTGAAAAGGATTTTCAACCTTTCATGGCTTTTCAGCAGATAAAATAAATTATATTTTTTAGCTTTACTAATTTCAATTATTTTTTTATAAAAAAAAGTATGTATATGCATCAAATTAATAAAATTATTGATCAGATTATACCTGTGTTTTTGTGATTAAAACTGCTTAGTCTTAACATGTCTTGAAAGTGATTGGGTTGCTGTACCAAGGACTAATATTTGATCTTCCAATTAAAATTTTTCCAGGCTAAAATTTACTAATTTCAAGCATTAAATTATCTCCTTTTTCGTAAGTGTTTTTAGAAAAGAATAGACGTTTGCGTGAGCAAAAATATTTTTAAAAAATCACCTGATAAAAAAACTTAATTTTTACGTACAGAGGTCTTCTCTATTATCTGTACATTTTCTTTGGATTCCATAAGCTCCCAAGTGCGCGAATTAAAATACTATCGTAAAATTGAAAGAATGAAATGATGAAAACCAATTTACTTGCAGAAGAAATAGTAGCTTACGATATAAATAATTACATACGTACATATTCCACCTCACTAAGCAATTGTACATGCACAAATGTCAGAAACAATTAGGATAAGATTTTAATATTAAAACAACTTCAAAATGGGCCTGAAATTGTGTCAAATGCGGCAACAATGTTAAAAATGAAAAAGAGAGAGAGGAAATGGAATATATATTTAGCCATCTGTTTCTATGATAATTAACAAACTGTTCGTAAGACAAGTTGTTTAACGAAGAAATTAATATATTTATCCTTATAAAATTATACTCAGCCAATTTATATTTTAAAATCAGGCCTGATTGACAGTTTATCTATAAAAAAAGAATTATGCAACCCAAATAGAATCATTTAAAATAAAAGAACAATTAATTACCTTTAAACCCTAAAACTTCTAAAGAGTTTTCATACTAAGTGTAATGTGGAATATATATTTTTTATTTCTTCTGTACACATGCAAAACCCATTAATCAAGAGCATCTTGGACGGTTAAGTCGAATCGTTGAATAAAACCTCAACCACCATTTATAATCCTTTGAAGCATGAGAAAAGAGGGGAAGACCACGAAAGAAAATGGCCCTCGACATCTGGAGTACAACACATCATAATCAACTATGGACAATAAATGGGGGAAACGACGCGCTAGAATTATGAGATTAATGTGATTTATACCTCACACCCACAATAAAACAATTCATCGAGGGAAGACACTTGAGTGTCGCAGCTAAATGATTAACTTTTACAAGACTCTCCGAAGCACCTTGCATCAAGTTGTCTTGACTTTAAGAACCGAAGAAAGCAGTGACTGCTCGTAATCTCATACGCAAGCATCCATGTGAACGATATTTCGCCAGGAAAGAAATACGCAGATCCAAAAAAGAGTATCTTTTACAATTTACAAAACCAAAAATCTTACATTCAATGAGAAATGCTCGATTTTTTGCAATTCATCTGAATTAAATGAACAGCATTTGATATGTGCTCAATCTAATTGCATTAAACTTTCTTAGGAAAGAGTAAAAAGAAACTGTACTTCTAATGCATATTCCCACTCAAATTAACTCTAGAACAAAGGTTCTACCTGGACCTAATGAACCATAATATACGAGGATGGATCCCCAAAAAAAGATTTCAAGGGTAATAAAAAATATTTATTAACATTAGACAGGAAATGCAAAAAGGAATTAAGAGGCATACTTGCCGAGCACTTTTCCTCACAATCATCAGATCTATTTAGGCATTTATCTGAACGCAGAACCAACTTGTTTAACCCGGTTTGGTAGAAATCACGTCCCTGCGCAGTGAGTTCTCGGCAGCTGTTTTCACATCACTGATTGAAGATAACCTTTTTCCAGTTAAGTGTTTGGATACCAGATTGGGTGCCACACTGGTGCCAAAATCTAAGCTGTATGTGTGTGGGGGGGCGGACTCCAGACTTCCCACTTGAATTTTTGCAGCAGAGTTTTTTTCCCTTGTGTTTTGCGAACGGTATGGTTATTGTCATGCAGAAGTATGACACCATCACTCAATTTACCAGGGCGTTTGTGTTGGATGGCTTCAGGATGGCCCAGTGACTATTTCCTTTTTCCGAAATTGAAGGAACACTTATCTAGAACAAGATTTTCTTCAGAAAGTGATGTGAAAACAGCTGTCGAGAACTGGCTCAATGGGTAGGGACGTTATTTCTACCAAGCCGGGTTAAACAAGTTGGTCCTGCGTTCAGTTAAATGCCTAAATAGATTTGGTGATTAATGTGGAAAAGTGATCGGAAAGTATGCCTCTTAATTCCCTTTTGCATTTTCTGTCTAATGTTTAATAAATAATTTTTTACTACCCTTGTAATCTTTTATTGGATCCATCCTCTCACCTTCATTTTCTTAAGAATATAATTTATCTTTATTTAAGTAATGGATTGAAAACAACAGAAATGAAGATAAAATTAAATAACAGGTATTCAAACGGAAGTGAACATTATAGCGAAATCATTTCATATAGGTTTAAACGGAGGGTGAAAAAAAATCAAGCACATGCGGTTATCTGGACTTCCCGCTGTACGTTGGGGGTGGTTAAAACGTAACTTTCCCCTTCAATATACATCATTTTTCCCTGAGAGCTGAGTGGTTTCTTCTGTGACCCTTGCCGAACAAACTCTGCTTGTTTTTATTTCCCCCTCCGATTTTAAGTTCTATAGATGAAACTTGTTTCATGTTTGTGAAAATAGAATTTCGTAATTAATTTTTCACTCGCTTCCTGAAATTTTGAACAGTTATTTGTTTCCGATAACAATACAAAATTTTAGAACTCTTAATTATCAATTAATGCATTAATTTAACTCAATATTGATCTCATACAGTTGGCTCATCTGGAAGTAAATCTGATAAATATTAATCTTTCGATTCCATAATAGAGCATTACCACGCTTTAACAAATTTCAAGGGGACAGAGGAATAGGATGTAAACGGGGAAAGTGAAAACCGCCAATTACCACTTACTCTGAGGGGACCAACAAAAAGTGTGGTAAAGGACGGCAAAACGTTAAAGACGGGAATGTGAAAACGGGGTAATACTGCATTTCGTCGCTTAACAAGCAACACTCAATTTTTTGAAATTTCAAAGAGAAAGAAAATACTCAATTTTTCTCAACCAATAACGAATCTGATATAAGCTTGAGACCGCATGTTCTTACTAGATGTGAAAAAATTTCAGAAATATTCGTTATTGTTTGCGAAAAATTAAGTATTTTCTTCCTCTTTGAAATTTCAAAAAATGAGACAGATAGTGTTGCTTGTTAAGCGACGATTTATAATCATTAATTATGAAAAATATTAAAGAATAAAAAGTAGAAAATAATAATAATACAATTTTAAGCACTCTTTTATTAGTGCTGTAAAAAGTAGGAATTGTTTTTATCGAAAATCAAGCAATATTATAAAAAAATTAAGACACAATGAATATCATAAGAAAGAAATTCATGGACATTCATTAAAAGTTAAAATATATTATAAGTGCGATTAAAATTCTAATTCACTTCGAGTATTTCTATCAGAATCTTACGCTTTTGTTTTAACACCCAAATTTTGGACAAAATATTAAGAAGAAAGGTAAGAAATTAAGAAGATCATAAGAAGATAAAAATAAAAATATTTATTCTCGGAACACTAATAATACTAACGCATACTGGACTATTTAAGTGGAATATTATTATTCTACTAGGTAGGATTATTTTTCTACTAGGTACTTGAACATGATCTACATATTTAAAATTCTAGTAGAATATTAAATATATAGATTATGTACGAGTTAGAACATTTGTTCTTAGAAATAAAGATTATTAATAGAAGGTAATTTTCTTGAAGATGAAATTTTAATTAATTGTTCAGAATATGAATGTAGGCTTCAAGAAAGCCGTTCATTTGGTTAGGCTGTTTTCGCACGACGTTGTAACACCAGGGAGAGCGGGTTGGATTCCCAAATAAGGCTTGGGTGTTTTATAAGAGTCCGACTTCTGCCGTCAGACAGCTCGAAAAAGGAAAGTGGCACCATTTTTGGTGAATATATTCAAGACTAAAAATTAGAAATAATAAATATAAAAAAATCTTTTTAAGAAAGAAGATTTTATCGGCATATTAAAAAAGAAAGAATAATTTTTTTATCAAAAAATCTGAAGGTCAAAACAAAAATCGCAAAAGCGTGAGGCGCAGAAAACAGGCGACAAAAGGATATAAAGCCACAATCAATATCATAAGAAAGAAAAAAATTCCTAAGTGTTCATTATATAATGATTTAAATACATTATATACGGGATTAGAAATCCTATTTACTTAGAGCATTTCTATCTGCGCCTTTTTTTCTGCGCCTGTGATTTTTATTTTGACCTCCAGAGTTTTGATAAAAATTTATTTTCCCTTTTTAATACACTGATAAAAAATGTTTCTCTGGTGCAAAATTTTTTAAATATTTCTTCTTGAATAACTATTTATATATCATCCAGTCTCGGTCATTGCAACACTATTTATGCTAAACTTTCAGTTTTAGATATACCAAAACTAAATTTGCATTGAAAATTCCTTTCAATTACCCTTATTCGTCGTAGATGAAAACTATATAGTTAGCTTTAAGTATGCATTTCCTTGTTTTTGTGTTTTTTTCTTCATATATTCCATGTTCCTACCTTGATATGGTGTAAAAGCTCGAGGTGATGTACTTCTTATAATCTTATCATTTTTGATGTCCGTTCTCAAAGTGCCAATTCAGTCGATCGAAAAAAATCTGGTTTTTAACACATAGACTTTCATTTGCTTAACAATTTCATTTTACAGCTACTTAATCATGTTCTAATTCTGACACCGTGCCTTTTACACATCACTTACAAAATTGTTTCAAAAAATTGTTCATTCACAAATCCATTTAAAAATAACGAATACATAAATAACAGAAAAATTCTACTAGAAAAGAACCTCAGCCAAAAGCTCAAACTTTTGTGTCAGTTTGAGTCAGTGCTAAAGTTTTGAGACAGAATGCAAAAACGTTATACAAAAAGAAGAGACAATTCAATCCTAGATTTTTGTCTAAAAAGAGCCTTCTGTCTATCTGCTACTAATCGAAAACTTTTTGAAGCAATGACTGATTACCACTCAGCAATTCAACTAAAAGAAGCTGCTTTTCTTTTTTTGGAAAATATTCTTCAATTAAAAATACTTCTTTGAGAGTGACAAAAAGAGAATAAGAAACAGAGGGGGAAGGGGTTTTTCTGGACTTCAAGATGTTTTAAGAATTTCTCTTTTTCTTTGTTATTGTAACACTTCTTATATGAAATTGAGCCAAAGAGATTTTATTTAGAGGGTTTGTTTTATAATTTTATTTCATTATTATCTTTGTTTTTTGGATAAATTTGAATAAATTTGGATAAGTTTGAAAATATTTCAGTGATAAGCGTATTTGCAGCTTTTGTGTTAAATTAAAAATAATTAAAATTTGTTAAATATATTAAGTCTTCAGTATTTTCGTTCTTCAGTTCTAAATACACAAACCTGAACAATAAATTAATGAAATGACTCTGAAAGTACAGCGCATCACACTAATTCTTATAAAATGGGTTTGTTATTGTGATGTGGTGTAAAAATGCTGCGCATACGTTACTCGATAGATGTTTTTAAAACGACGCTGTTGAGATTTTTTGAAGTATCAGTATTTTATAAAGATTTGATTGCCAAAAAGGTACCGTAAGCCAGGATTACTTTGTGTTATCTTCATTTTGTGACAAACACATAGACATATTAACAGCTATTCACACTGATTATAAAACTCTCTCTCCCCTATAAACCAATAAAGTGCTCGGTAAAAATAAAAGCAAATCAGGTAATGTACATGTTACGAACAACAACAACACATTTAGCAACATATTTTGAGATCAAATTCATACAATTTGAATGCGCTGAAAAAGAAATTAAAAGAAGAAACAAAATTATCACCAAGAGAGAGACATCTTAAGATGTAATAGAATTATTGAAATGGTTTAATCCTTCTCCAAATCATGTAATTTTAAATTATACTGGATGAATTCAAGATAACAAAAGAGAATTTTGACACATTTTTCCAGATACAATACAGCATCAAAAGCAATTCATAATAAGTTTTGATATCTTTTAAATGAATGAAAATGAATTCTATAAATTTGAAATTGTTTCAGTGACAAGCGTAATTACAGAGTGTGCGTTAAATTAAAAATCATTAAAATTTGTTAAATAAATTAATCCTTCAATATTTTTGCTCTTTAACTCTAAATACACAAACCTGCACAAAAATCCTTTAAACACATTTTCAAAATTTATAACTGCCAGTGAAAAGATTTATCATCAAAGTAAGTATGGCATCAAGCTTTTACGCATGATTGCTATCTAACTAATATGCTTTAAAAAATCTGTCCTATCGTTTTTCTGTGTGGATATGTGATATTCGTGTGTTATAAGCTCAAATAACTGACGAGATTTAGATATTTTTTAATATTCTCGTGCTCTCGATAAGAATCTCGAACATGAGATAAAATCGTTTATATTGGCAACCAGGACTATTTATTTACTTCGGTTAGAGCGCTTAGATGGAGATTGGACATTATTTGGGTTTTTTTTTTAAGTCAAGTTCATTCTAATGGAGAATAGAATTGAAATGCGAGACAAATTATCTTCTCGGCCTAAATTTTGAACTAATAAAAGTAAGAATAATAGTCGTCCCTTTTATTATTATTTGTTATTGGTGAAGATTATCTGAAAATGAACCATGATGGATTGATATTCATGATAAACCTGAGTTTCTTGAACTGTTTCTTGAGTAGCTTGTTGCAGAAGACAGCGTTTGAACTGATCTCAAAATTTATCCGGGATGGAATACTGGACTGCTGTTCGTTTCCTAAATGACTCATCTCAGTTAGATTCGGCGTGTACTTTGCCATGATAAAGTATAAAAATGCGGAGTAAATCAGCGTATTTCTGATACTCTGTACTTGGGAGGAAATCAGTCAACCCTGTTTAAAGAGCGAGAAAGGATTTCACCTTGTTATATATTTTTTCCTGATATACTGGTGCAACAGTAGACAATCCATTTCCATTACCTAGTGTCAGATAATTCAAATAAGCTTTTGGGCAGAATTTACTTCCATGTTAGATGGAGTTCGAATCCAGAAAAGTGAATGAAATGAAGAATAATGGCGTCAACTCAAGCTCACGAAATACACCTCCAGTATGCCGTGCTAATTCAATTTTTGAATTCGTGAATTTTTGAATTTGAAGTGCCGTGGCACCACAACACAGCGTACGATAACATGCAGTGAAACACTATGCGATAAATGAAGTTAAGCTTTTCATGTGACCGAGTTGCCATGAGAACTAACTCTAGTGAATGCATTGCTGGATGACTTTTACACTACGCACCGACATTTCCACTCCTAATCTTTTCGAATATTTTTGAGATTTTCCATAACAATGGTCGCAATTTCCGGTCTACCCTGAATAAAGGCACAACGGCCTCAAAGTTTCTTCTTAAAAACTTGAGAAAATCAGCTGATTTGAACAGTATGCTAGACTCGTCTAGGTTTGAATCAATATGTGAATTGAAACAACGCCTATACTTTTTTAGAAATAGCTCCTAAACCTTACATAGACTGAAAAAATATCATAAGTCGTCATAATAATTAGTAGAGAGTCATTGACAGTTTATTCAAGGGTTAAAATACAACAGAAGTTTCCTCTTAAAAAAGAAATGAAGAAAAAGAAAGCAAAAGATTTTTCTAAAAAATGCAAATCTTAAACTGTTTATTCCTCTAATTGAGTGAAGATATTCCAAATTAAGACAGATTCAGCTCTTATCAGACAGCACTCGAAACATCTGCTCTGAGCTCAAAGTTGGGGAATGAAAGATTTTTCTTTTCTGATTATGTGCTTTCTTGGTCGATATGTCGATCAGATCAGTCTTTACTTTGGTGTTTCCTGCTGATTAGTTTTGTGTAGTTTAGTTTGCCGATTCACTTACTTTTACTTTTTCTTTGAAAATATTGTACTTACGTGTAATTACATTACCAGCTATAACTAAATAAAAGAAATAAAGCTTGGGTTGGTCAAGAAGAAATCCTAATTTAAGTTTGACAAAAAACACTTCGTTCATTTTTATTATCAAAATCCTTTCAAATTTTCCTTATAAACTTATCGCGGATGAAATAAAAATTTTAAAAAAATTGCTATTTTTTACTCCATTTTTTAGCAGTTATTTGGTATAACTACGTAAATGTCGATCCAGGTTCTCGTCAGATTAACTACATTTTATCTGTGGCTCTAGGATATAAATCACTTTCACAGAAAACTAGATAGATTTGTCTTTCTGGTCTCTCAACAGGGTGTCTTATAACGTAGTGACTTTATAAAAGCATATGTAAATCTAAGATGTTCCAATTTAGGTTTATAAGAATTTCTTTAAATATCTCGCTTTAAGACTCTAAAAATGTTTCTTGGAATATATGTAAAATTGATTTCATCCATTAGTAATAGCTGGGGGTAGAATTGCGAAGCTATGGCTCCTGACACCAATTGAGGGTCAAACAGAAGGATTTTCAGACCTCTAGGCGTTGCCAAAACGTGCTTCTGTCTTAGACATTTCGATATTAATAAACAAAAAGAATCTTGATTTAAAACATATAAATCAACGATTGAGTAAAAATTTGAGATGAATCTAAACGTGTAGAATTAAATCTTAAAAAACTTTGTTCTTTAAAAGAAATTTCCAATTTATACATTCTTTTGACATTATGACAGGATGTTTTCGTTTCATGACTCTTGTGTTTTGAAGCTACAGGAAGGCAATTTGGGGACAGACTTTCGTTAAATTTAAAGCCCTGAATACGTCTCTTAAGTAGCGACATCTGTTCCCCATCGACTTCGTGCCGCTTCCGATTTTGATTGGATGTTGCCAGTCGCATGGGTAAACAGCCGCCATTTTGGGGCTTCGCTTGAATATGTGTATCACGCTTTTAACATTATACGCTCTATCTATTTTTTTTTTTTTTTCATTTTCGCTTTTATATTTATATCTCTTAATTGATACTTTAAAATTTGAAGATGCCCACTTGTTGTGCTGTTGGATGTTCGAACAACGCGAAATCGGGCTTCAAATTATATCGTTTACTTGTAGGTAAACGTAATGAAGATAGATGAAAACAATGACTGCATAGGATCGGGAAAAATAAATGGATTCCAAATGAAAATAGCAAATTGTGTGAGGTAAGTTTCAATTCAATTAATTATTTATACACTTATTCAAGATTTTTAATGATATTTTTTATTAGTAATGCAATGCAAGTATATTTTTTCAAAAGGAATTCTGACAAATTAAACTGCATTTGATAAGCTCGCCTATTAAATTATTTACCTGTACGTGTCATGTAAGTTAATTGATGAAAGGTCATTAGAAAGAGAACAAAAATTGCTAATTTTTGTTCTATTCAAAGATGAAAGAATTTAGAAGAGATGTAAACAGTTTAGTTTATGTGTCTGAAGAAGTATTCACTGTTTTAAAACATGTTGAAAATCTTTTCAGGTCTAATGAAGAAAAAGTTCTGAAAGCAGAATTGGATTTAAAGCAATTGAAGTCATTATCTTTAAGTTCTTCTATGGAGTATTTAAAACAGTTTCCTCAATGTTGTAATTTGATGGTTAAACTTGTTAGTATTCTTGTCACTCACAGAATACATTTTTTAATTAAAAAGAAAAATCGAGATTTAGAGCTAAGGAAGGTAAAAAAATGTTCTAGCAAAAGCATTGGCATGAGAATTGCCACTTCAGAGATAAAATAAATTATTTTATATAAAGCCATAAATTCTAGACTTACTATTAAAAAAATTAAATTTGAGTATATATAATTGAGTATTCTAATAAATACATAATTCTGCACTGTGGTTTAAGGAGTAAGATGTCTAAATAATTGTAAGCATCCTTTATTTAAATTATGATATAGATAATTAAAAATTAAGTACTAAAACAAGCAGAAAATCCTATTGTAAGTAATTATTTTCTACTGCTTTATGAATTATTCTTATATATCTCTTTAATTATATATATATTTAATTATATGTAAAACAATTGCATGTATTAATTGATTTGGATCTCTAACTTGAACAGTTTAAGTTAACATATATGTTTGTATCAAATACTATACTTAAATAAATTTAAATTTAAAAAAAATCAATTTAAATTTTTTAAAAATCCGATTTTTTAAATTTTTTTTAAAAATCAGGATTTTTATCAACCCTGGTTTAGAATAATTTATAACTTAGAAAGACTTAGCAAAAAAATTGAATAAAATTATTCTTCAAAATGATCGAGAATTATTTCAAAACGCGCATGTGTTACTAGCACGCTAGTATGTGTTTTAATATAAAAAATAAATTATTAGTTAAGGTAAAAATGATTTTTCTATATGTATATCATTAGGTATTTAATTTATATTTGGGAATCTGTAAACATTTGTTAATAAAAATCCATGTTCAATAAACGAAACTCCGTATTTCTCAATAGCAGACTTAGGGAGAGAGTGGCGGTTAGCCCCAAAATGGCTGACGATTGAACGTGCCGCTACTTAAGAGACGTATTCAGGGCTTTAGTTAAATTGACACATAATAAGAGTGCGAGAATGACACTTGAGATGGCAGCTCCCTCTCCATAATTCCTCACCGAGCCAGCTTCCCTGCAGGGAGGCAGTTTGACCTCGAACGGATTTGACCTACACCAGGCCATCGTTCTCAGAAGATCTCCAGGGGTCACAAGTCTTGAAACCGCCACCCACCAGTCCCGAAGTCGGGATTCTAACACCAGGCCATCGTTCACGGCGGATCTCCGGTGGTCACTAGTCTTGAAAACGCGACCCACCAGTCCTAAGACTTTGGCACCAGGCCACTGCGACTCTGCCTTTTTAAAAAGGAAAGTTTTATTTTCAGGAAACAGATTTCGACTTGCGACTGGACACTAGAGAAAGTTTTTAACAATCAGATCAAAATTCCAAAATATTTTTAACTTCATCTACAATATATTTTCTTTACAATATATTTTCTTTGAAGATAAATATTTAATTGTGTTGAAAAAGGATTAAAGTTGATTTTTGAAAATTTTTATCTCATTCATTCTAAATACAAGAAGTTTTTCTATAGTTGTTAGAAAGTTTCTTAAATTTCATTAAAAGTAATCGATAATTTTGGTGTTTCCCAGTCTAGTTTCTTAAAAGTAGCTTTGAAGATGATCATTCTGGGTGTAAGAGTTTTGTTGAAGAGCTGAAATAAGTAAAAAATTTTTTAAATTTTCCAGAATATAACGCATTTATGTAAAGCATGTGTTCTGATGCGATTATTAAAATATCTCTAAATTCATTTCTCTAAATACGTGGTATTAAATCTCTTTTCCAAGATTCATTACAAGTATTCAAGTTGTCTTTCTATAGGGGGAATGCGGGGACATTGATTCACTTTTAATTGGCAGGCTAAAAAAATATTTTACCAAAGGTAATAATTATAACCAATACGCTATATTTATACATTTGTTAATATAATATAGGATTTCAGTCGAGTTTTGGTCATAAATGACATTAAATACATATCACAATTTTTTTCTAAAAGTGCATTTGTATCAATATGACCCGTACTAAGAGTACATTGATACACGTTTGGAGCACATCGATTTTTTCACGGAAATAAATGATGATTAATATTGAAAATAATGATGATTAATAGGTGTGGGATAAAGAAAATTGTTTTTATCGAAAAATCTTGCATTCGAAATCAAGTTTTAAAAGTTCAACAAGGAAACAAACTTTTATTTTAATAAAATTTCAACATTTTTAATGAGACTGGAAAATTGTAACAATAATGCCTCAGAAAATAATTTATCTCTACAAATTATAAAGGAGAATGTGTGTGTGCGTAAAAATACTTTGGAGGGAGGGACTGGGTACCTCGGTACCTGAAATTTTAATTAATTAAAAATTAAGGAAAATTTTCGCGTTCTTCCATGATAATTTACGGAAATAATATAGCACAAAAATAATTTTCACACCATCTGAAAATGCAAAAAATTATCTTTTCGGTGATATTAATTAAGTTGCAGTAGAATTTTGTCTCCAATTTTAATAAATTTGTAAAAAATATTTTAAACTTAATTTACAAAAATACTTTTCATTTTTGCAACGAAATTCAAACAGTTTTCCTTGTTTAAAAAATACTTAATTGCGTGTTTCTCTTAGATAGTTCATTTTTACGTTTTTTCTATTTCTGAAGATTATGTGGAAAATGTAATTGCTGTTAAGATACATTGATACACTCAGAAGACGCGTGTCAATGTGTCCCGGAGTCAATTGTATCAATCTTCCCCAAGAGCCCATTTTACTTAAAACAAGTGGTCACGCAAAAACAACGCTAAACAACCTCAAAACTTAATATAGTTCAGAAAAATAAATGTTTTTTCCTACATTTGGAATAGATTCCTCGGTGGAAAAACGTAACTAGTTGAAGAAATCACACAACACATACTTAGAGTAAAAATCACTTAGACGAGAAGATTAGCAGTCTAATTCATTTGTAAATTAACTTTTGACTGAACATGGCCGAAAAATATATCCTTTGCTAAGGGTTACAGTGGCATATATATGAGGGGATGTGAACATCTTGAGCCATTCCAATCATCAAAATTTATGGACTGTATCAATGTTCCAGCGTATCATTCTGCCCCAAGCCCCCCTACACAGTCACTAGTCAAGGCAAATTCCTCTACTATACCGAATAGACTTTTTATTTTCTAAAATACGTAGAAAAATGGTGAAACTGAACTTTAAGTTATGGCATGGTCATGGACTGAAAGAAACATTAATAATAAAAGTAAAATTCCATAAAAAAACAATTACAAATTTTTAATATATTTTTCTCTCCAAAAGAAACTATAATGTTTGCAGTGAGAATGCAAGATGTCAAAATTCAGATTTACTACAGTAACCAATAGAAGGTGATTACCCCGTATTCAATTTCTTTAGTACCAAAGCTATTCTTTCTATTTCAGGAAATTGATAAATTGTTAGTTGACAAATAAAATTTTTAAAAATGAAATTTGCACATTAAATTTCAATATATACAGTTCTATACGAATTTCTCCATTTGATAAGAATATGCTGCTTTCCTTTTGTACGACATTGTGTACGAATTTACTTCCAAACTTCTTAGTTGAATTCATCACTGATTGCTGAATCTATGGTGATTTCAACGACTGATTATCATCTGGATCAAGAATAGAGATAAACCTCCTCCGCTTCTAAGATAACTGTGCTAGTATCAGGTCGATCCGGATGTCCGGTTACGGAACTCCTGTTTTGTTAAGGATACTCTTTTCTCCTATCTTCCATAGATACAACAAGAAAGAGAAATGTATCATATTATCTTATACTCAATGTTGACCAGAAAATCATTATTTTTTATCTTTGATATTTGTCTAATTTAGACATCTCATAATAGCAAAATCTACATGTTTCTGGTTCCACTGAAAAATGGTTATATTATCAATTGATGTATTCAACATTCAGTTTATTATTGAGAATTTACTCAAAGTGACAGTATTTTTTGTTATTTTTATATTATCAGATAAGATTTTAGACCTGTTTATAGACAGCAAGAGATGCAATGACATTGTAGAAAGATCTACTTTTTTCAAAGTTAGACCGCATCATCCCTTCTTCTGATACAGAGATCAATTTGTTATTTCATTATGATTATTATCATATGAATAATCCATGTATGCAGCAGAGAGGAGTCGATTGCGATTAATTTTAAACATAATGTTTAAATCATTCGATCATTTGTTTAGTTATTAAACGGGGTGACACAGTATGCAGTCATGAGATTTTCACCTCAACGAATGCCAGTTCCATACGAACACCTTAAAGTAAAAGTCTAAGCTAAATTAAAAGATTGAAGTCAGAGGATTTTTAAATATTCGAATAACTTTTTGTTTGTGTGGCATAGAAGCTTGTAGGATTGGTTTATAGTTCGATAACTTATAAAGCAGCAAAATAACACATTGCTAATAGATTTAGACACTACAAACGTTGTCACGCACCTAAGTGTAGTGTGTCTAATTAAATGAAAGGTAATGCTCATTGAATGCCATTCAGTGGTTTATTGAGTAAGTCTTTAGTTTTGTGCTGGTGGTTTTGCTGCCAGACTGCTTTTGGTGGACAGTCTGCTTTTTTATTTTCTAATTAAAATATTTCCAATTTTCTTTCATTGAAAAATAGCAGAATATAATGAATTTTCAACCCAACATGCAATGTGGCGAACTCTTAACATAAGGAACTCTTAAGGCAGAGCTCGATGAACAATATTTACTCACTATTTCTCTGCGGATGAAATTTTTTCACAAATTCAAGTAGTAGAAAGTACGCGTACGAAAGTACAAAATCCACAAATAATATTATGAGTCATTGATAAATAAAAACAAATTTAGTTAAGTATAATTTCTTGGTAAGAATTTTATGTCAATGTTTATAATTAAGTTGATTTTCGTCATTTTTGCGTGCTAATATTGAAAATTTTGACAAAAAGACATGAGCTGAAACTTTTTGAGACCATAATATTCATCTTCGAGTCTCCATGAGGGGTTGTGATACATGGTTTGAGGACTCTTGGTCCTAAGTGAAATTCACAACGCCATAATTTTGAAGAATGATCTTAGTAAAGATGAAATGACGAGGAAATGACTCAAGGGTTAAAGAAACAACGAGGAAACTACCGGAAGCGATGTGAGGAATAGATAATTAAATAGGCCACGGGAAATGTGTGTGTCAGTAATAACAATAACGAAGGAACTTACATAAATGTTGTGTTCGAAAACATATTTGAGTTGAAAAAGTTACTTTTAAAATCATTTTAATAAGTTGCGAAAGTTTAATGTAAACCGTTACTTAAGCTAATAATCTGCAAAATAGAGGCTTTAAAAACAAATATTTTAATCTTCAGCATCAACAGGAATGGCTATCTAATAGATCAAAGTGTAAAACTTAAGGATGGATAAGCTTTTGTTTAGTGACTTTGTACAGTTAGACGTAAAATTCACACTGTAGTTACCTTATTGAATATCCAAAGATTACGTAGAAACGGCTATTGCAGAACTGATAGAACGAACACTTTAAGGACTGATACAGAAAAGGGCTTAATTGACAAAATATCGTCTAGAAAAGAGGAAGAATAGCAAACATATGACTCACAGTCCATAACTGCAATTTTTGTAGACATAGGCTCTTCATACTCAAGTATGGGAATAGACAAACCAATTCCTCGGCCAGTGTTTGTTTCAGCAGCTACGTAGTCGCCGGTGGATATGGACGTGCAGGAAGACCCCTTTCCTAATCGTCACACACTTATTCAGCAATATTTAATTCAGGGAAGCACAATGGTCAATATGTTGTAGTAATCTCCTCATTTTCCAGAAGTTCATCCACAGCATGAATTCGACGTGGTCTGACATTATATTCTATGAGTAGGAAATTTGGACCAATGGCACCTCGGAATAAACACAGATGGGGAAGAATTACTTGCTGTTAATAGGGTACGCCAGTGACAGTATATTAATTAAAAATGTGTGTATTAGTTCTCTCAATCAGCATAACAAGATAACTGTATGGTTGCCGAAACGGTATCTATCCTTAATGAGATGAAGCTTGATCCCTACCTGTCTCCATACCATTCATCACACAAAAATTACTCTCATCTGTGAGAAGGACGTGTCTCCATTATTGATCCATCATCTAATCTTTCTATACAATAGTAAACGCCAATGACGATGGGCAGTTGTCAATGGTATGCGTCGTTCGAGACGACGGGGGAATAAACTACTTTCAATGAAGAAGCATGATCACATTAAATTACATTTGACTTCAGATTCCCTCAAGCAACTGCCGAGCAGTGTTTATGGATGACTGAAAGCGATCTATTTTTGTTTGCAGAACGATATAACGGTTTTTCTTGGACAACTAACAGCAAATTTCTCACAGCTGTGCAGTGCTTCGGAAAGTTGTCCGTGCTTGAGATACCACACTCTCAAACCAAACTCTTCCGCTACACTCGTCATGTTACAATCATTCTTCTTCGCGTAAAGCCATCGAGGTGGTTTCTTCTATGCAAGTTGCATGTAAAATTAACTTAGACTTTCAGCGAACGTCTTTAATAACACCTTTCATGCTTCATATACCCCGATAACTAGATGAAGCGCTCTTAAGTGATCTATCATGTCTTGATTTATACACATCCACCATTCTCCCGAACTGGAGCTTGGTTTATTTTTTACTATAAGACACTTTCGTAAATTTCATTGCCATTGGCTGCTAATCTTGTCCGTCCTCATGTGTTACATGCTTGTGTATGTGCTGATCCATTAAATAAATATGCAAACCTTTGGAAGGTTAAGTTGTAACATATTACGTATGTGAAATATTGTCTCTAAAACTTTTTAATTCGATAATGATTTCGACTTTAAGATTTAAATCTATTGTCAATGTTATTAGGATTAAATTTTACTTATATGTCCTAATTTTATAGGCTGATATGTAAATTATGAGGCATATCATTTATTCATTTCAAATCATATTGCAAGAACTGAAAAAAGAATAAATAGCAATAATAATAATTAGAGTGAACTTTCAAGATATACCTTTTCTCGTCTAACCAACGTGTTCTCTATTCGCTGTGCAAGTTTTATTCTCGTTTTTTTATACAACGTACAACAAAAATGTATAAATATTATTATTACATTTAGTATTTTTCAAACCCTTCTCTAGAATAATCTTTCAGCTCAAAAATATATCTACATGATATCATAGAAGGTAGAGTATTGTTAAATAGGCAAAGATTTCTTCTCGAATTAACAAACATTTCTGGTTCTGTACGCCCAGAGAGGTTTCCTAAAACGTTTCGATATTTTTATATTTTACCAGGTTTCTTTCTAAAGTATCGTTTTAACTTACATTTGAGGACGTTGAAAATTCTCGCCTTAGATTTTACTTTACTTATTTTTCATAAACTTACTTCTTTATATTGGTATCATTTAAAAAGAAGAGTGTTGCGTTAACCTCAACCTCCATAATTTTCAAAATTGCAGGCATTTCTCTTAAAGTATTCATTTCATAAACAAAAATTTTAATCTTAATAATTTTCAAAAAAATATTCATTCTTATTTTTAAATTATAAATACATTCCTTATAAAAGAGTCATCCTGATAAACTTTCACGATTGAGAGAGGATTCTGAAGAAACCAGAAAGAAAATATTTGTACCATTATGGTACTAAATCTGGAGAAAAACATTACTGCGCCCTTGAAGCGTATTACATTGCTGAGAGGAACTCGATTATATTCCTTTCATTCCATCTTTCACACTGCTGAGATTCCTACTGAGAAGCTTTCGTTTGGAAAATGTCGTTTAACCCGAATCCTAAGTATAACACCGAATCTCTGTAAATATGGAAGCTCCCGCTGCGAATGCTTTCATTTTTTACATGGCAAATGCAGTGCATTGGCACGCGTATAAATGGGTTCTATAGCGTCGGAAAAAGCGCGAAACACGAAACTTTATGAAAGTTTAAATTATTTCAACAATTTCAATATTTTGCATCGATTTTCTCGTTGCTTAGAAGAAAGAATTATTTGCAGATTTCTAAATCTAGAAAGAAAGCAAAAATAAATTTTAGCTAAAGAAGAAAGAAGAAAGCTAAATAAGATATATGGTTCCTATATCGTCGGGAAAAGCACGAAAGTTTATGAAAGTTTAAATTATTTGAACATTTTCAATATTTTACATATATTTCCTCGTTACTTAGAAGAAAGAATTATTTGCAGAGTTCTGAATCTGAATAAATTAGTTGTGCGAAAGTCATTTAGATGGTTGTAATTTCACAGTGAGTGTAGCCTGTACAATCCAAATCAGAACACCTTTCCGACTGAAGTCAAATTCTCATTATGCTTTAAGAATTTTGATTTCAAAACCCAAAATTATGTAAAACAAATTTAAATGAAGTTATTACATTTTCATTCAATTAATGAATGATATTGTAATAATTATCAGCTTAATTTTGTTAATTTAAGGCAAATTATTTACTTGCAACCGATTTGTTAATTTCATTGTAAAATAAAGGAAGCTGAAAGATAAGAAAATCAAAATACATTTCGTTAAAATGCCTACCCATATAACCGTGCTCCTAAATGCTCAATTGTGATAATGCATTAATACACGATACATAACTAGATGGTGAAACCTGTTTATTAGCTGTAAACTAATGATTTCAGTGCTAAATAAGCAAAATAACTATGCAGTTTTTTGGTTATAACGCTTCTGATTCAATATCTAATTTTGTTATATACAAATAACATTTGAGGAAAAAAGGATCGGAGGAAATACATTGTTTAACAGGGTTCGAATAAAATACCGCAAGAAGAAAAATCATTTTGTCTCCAAAAATAAAATCTTACTAGTTAAGCAAGTACAAAAATTAATGTGAAGAAAAGTAAATCATTCATCAGATCATCATCTGTTTTTGTTTTTTTTTGAAAATTTTCGAAACTGCGGATAGAAATTAGCGTTTAAGAAATAATGAATGCAGTCTCAGTTGAGGAACAAGAACTCCCTAAATAAATGTGTTCGTTAACGTTTCCCCAGTTTAGGAATGACTTTCCGCTAGAGTATAAAAACGAAATACAATTAGAATTCGATGAAATGAGAAAGAAATGCAAGCTTTAAAAAAACTGAACAATGTCCACAAAAAGGTAATAAATAAATAGACTTTCGTATGTTTAAGTTATTCCGAACTTTCCTGCTAATTGTTATGTACAGGAGTACTTTTCTGAGGGATCAACTTCTTAGTATTACACACGAAGATTATACAGTGAAATCTCTTTAGTAGGGCAAGATGGCGAGCCGGGGAAGATTTCGAATTGCTTATTTTAAGTTTATACAACTAGGTAGAGCCACCTTATTGTACTACCACCCCTCTACACTGCTGTGCACTAAAAAATCGCATAGTGAAGCCACTGAGGTTATTTCGTTGTTTTTTATATGGCGTTAGTGTTTTTTGCCTGACATGTTGTAATGTTTAAGACCGTAATCGTAAGATCTAGTGGATTAAAGCATAAGATATTTGTTTATTCTTTTCTATGTATGGCTACCTTAGACAGTACGCTTTTTAAAATCACTGTTTATTTTTATCTAATTCTTGTTAATCCCACAAAAAACAAAGACTTTTAACATTGCCAATCCAATAGTACCACAACATGTTCCAAGATATTGTATAATATTGTTCGATATTATTTAATATTATAAGATATTGCACAATATTGTTCAATATAATACTGTATAGTTCAATATAATAATATAATACTGCTAATGGAGTTGACAGGGGCAAGTTGACGACTCGTCATCTTGCCCCAAGTGCTTTTTACTGTTTTCTTTTTGAATAATATATGAATTTCTGTGTTATTTTGTATAATTTTCTTGAGCTGCGTGATCCACTATCTGTTCCATCACACGTTGAAAGATGTGAGACCTACAGAAAATATTTTAATAAGCTTACCCATAAAAGAGATGTCGGTTCAGAAAGAGACACAGAAGGTGGAAGAAGAACGTTTAAAGAAGCAAAGACAAGAGGTTAGGGTACATAAAAGGAGTTATTGCAAATAAACTAAAGTTTGATTCCATTAAAAAGGCCAAACTTCTGACACTCGTGACGTCAGTTCAAACTTCCACAGAAAATATAATACAGTGCCCTGCGTGTTATAAGATCTATATTGACCCTCCATCAGAAGATTAAATAGAGTGTTGCAAATGCCACACATGATGGCCCTAGGGCTACTCAGACTCTGGCTGACGAAAATTTTTTGTCTAATTTTTGTAAAGGAAAAATACTGGTTTTGAGTTATATTAATTTACTATGAGCTCAAATTTTAACTAGAATAACCCTTTTATTGCATACTAATCAAGGAAAAAATACTTAAAAACGTTTAATTAATTAGTGTTCTGCCCTAAATTTTCTAAAAATGAGAATGTATTGAACTTTTGTCATAATTTTTATCTTGCCCCGTGGCCAAAGTCATCTTGCCCAGGGATCGGGGCAAGTTGCCACTTTTGCTTTGCTTATTTTGAATGGCAAAATAACTTTAATAATATTAAAATAAAAATTTCTCAATTTGAGTACAACACAACAAAAGGTCAATCTAATAATAGATGCAAAGAAAAAAAATTTACCTCAAAAACTGAATTTATTAAAAATGGTTAAATGTTAACATCGCCATCTTGCCCTAACTCCCCCTACATTTTCCCCCATTGATCCCGATTTATTCTCAATCATTTCATTTTTTTAAACGAACATCTATATATATAGCGTGTCGGGTATTCCAAAGTGCATCCCCTACTCAGAACTTCAACACATATTTTTTTCTTCTTCTGAGCTCAGGTGAAAACTGCTGTATTATTTTTTCCCCCGCACAACTGTAAATATTTGAGAGAAAGCACTGCTTTGGACGATTTTGAAAAATTCATAATATTTAAATTGTGTAAAATTAAAGATTGTTGAGGATACCTTCATGGCCTGACGAAAATGAAGATAGGGAGAATGATAAAGAAAATAAAGAAATTATTCCTGCATCTTTTCGAGACGTATTTAAATGCATCAGAATATTAAAGAATTTCTTCGTATACCGTCAGAACTCTGAAAGAAACTTTTAATATCAAATCAAACGGCACGCCAATCAAAATTAATAGAATATTTTTCGAAACAAAATTAGTGAAATGAGTATTTCTTTGTAAACTTCCATATAAAGAAAGGAAAACCAAGATGCTCTATTGAAATAAGTGCAGTTATTTTAATTTCTATCTATTGAACTTAAATATCGAAGTATATCCAACAATGAAAATCGCATTTTATTGTTGTAATTATGTTCGGTGATAAAAAAAATTTCAAGAAAAGAAGAAATATGCATTTATGGTTACACATGAAAAAGATTATAACAATAAAGGTGCTGTAGTTATCACTTGAATTCGTTAATTTCATAATATTTCTTAAATTCCTGTCTGTACTTGATGAAATAATAGTCCTTTAATTCAATGACATATTATTAAAATTGTTTAAATATTTTTAAATTAAGTAATATTGTTTGACATCATAAGCATAATAATATACAAAAATTATCCTGAAATTCAATTAAAAGAAGACCTATACCATTATACTCCACGGCAAAAGCGAGTAATTTCAAACCAAGAGTTGTTCTTGTTAGAGCGTCGTTTTGGAGTAGCCTTTTGAAGGACGTAGTAGAGCGGTTTTGCTGTATAACCGGCAATGTATGAAAGCTGGCATTCTATAGAATACCTAGTCATTTATAGAATGCCGAAAACTGGCCGGCATTGTATGAAAAGATTAATATTTCACAGAATCTCAAATGACAAACCTCAAAGTATGAAATAAATCGTCAATTCGGTTTTATAAAAGATAAAATTAAGTGCAATTTAAAATAAAATTATTTCCTTCCTTGATGTAACAAGTAGGTTAACATTTTATTTTGTTTCCTTTAATTAGAAAGGCTTAAACTTTGATATCTATAACTTACATTTTCCTTTCGTATTTTGACTAAAAGAATTTTTAATGACACTCTTTTATTATTTTTTCAAAATCACATTTGTATTTTTCAGAAATTCACGTCTTTTAAATAATAGCCTTATCATGACCTTTTTTCATACTTTGCCTGAATAGCATTTGCCATTCTATAGAATACCTAGGTATTATATGCAATGCCTAGGGAAAATATATATTCATTCTCATATTTCATACTTCGCCTAAAAACGCCCGGCATCCTATAAAATGTCTAGGTATTCTACAGAATGCGGCGTTTCATACATTGCCTGTCACACATAATATGGAAAAGCTAGAAAGATAATGAAACAGTTCATAATCATTTTCATATTAGCATGTAACATTTCGAAAACTCAAAAAGATTTAAGTACCTATGATGTCATAAGATCAATAAATATCGATTGTAAATCAGTGTATACGTAGGTATTTTCTATACGTTTTGAGAAATCATAGAGAACCAGTTATTCAATAATTCAACATCCAGTTTCATGTTCTCTCTGCCCATGCTCCATAAAAATGCTTCTTTTATAACATATTTTCTATTCTTCGTGGAATGGAAAACTGGCATACGGTTATTTTCAATCTTAAGTTGAATTCTTTAGGGGATTTGGAACACTCCCATCCGCCGAAACAGTCATCCCATAGCTGAAAATCACATTCAGAAATCTTCGACCAGGCATGATTTGAATTATTAAAGTTATGGAATAAAATCGGAAGGCTTTACAGTCAATGCATGGTAAAAATAAATAAATGAATGAATAACTTCAAGATTTGTCTACAAATCGCATTTTTCTATAACAAAACTTGTGGAATTCCCTGGATAAAGAAATCCAGGGAATTGTTATGCAGTATTATTCATTTATCAGGCCATTTGAATTTTTCTTTACTTTGAAGAGTTTCATCATATGCTATGTGTGCCAGATCTTTACTATGCAAAAACGCTCATGTTTTGGATGCAGTTCAATTATTTTTGTATGTGTATTCAGTATTCTTAAACCTAGAATTCTCTTTGGAGGCTTTTGTATTTAAGTTTTGCCCTTAAAATGTAAATGACATCCCAAAAATGCTATTATCATTAGAATGATGGCCAGAATTATGTACCAAAATATTTGTTTCACAAACATCTAATTTTAACAGATTATGCAACGAACTTGAAAGGTGATACGTTTTTGTGACACAGTACAAATATTAAAGATGTGTTAAACTCAAAGCAAAATGAACCTCAATAAATGTTTTTAATTCCTCAATAAATACTTTTCAAGTTTACAAGGTTACATATAGCAAAATACAACAAGGCACAAATATTAGAATATATCACGTGTCAGTATGTCGTAAGGAGAAGTGATTGGCTTTACTGCTAAATTATCTGAAAAGGATCTGTCGGATCATGGTATAATGCATCATCTGTACCTTCCTCTCAGAAGTTATGTCTAAAAATGTCAGCGCATGGCGTCATTTGTAAAATTTTCTTGATTGATTATGTCTTTATAATAAAGTCAAAATTGAGAATAAAATTATCAGTGATTTTTGAATGTGAGTTATCATTTAACAGCCTTATCAATCGAAAGAATAATTTCATACAGATAGGATTGCGAGTTTTTATAGCAGACTTCATTGAATAAATAACCGTTAACAGTCAATGCTTTGTGCTTTATTCCACGAAAATTGTAAAATTTCAGAACAAGTTTCAGGCTTAATTTAGTTTAGTTAGATTAACGTCCAATTCTGTAGCAACACGAAAGGCCGATACTATGCTACCAGATCCTAACAGTCCGTGGGATTTGAAGAGATTCCTTGTTATTTCAAGAGTTTGGTAAAATTAAAGTTCCATTTTTTGCACCAAATAATTCATAGATTTTACTGTAGGTTAGCTCAGTATATCTTTCGTTTACAACTTGCAGTGTGTCCAAATATTTTTCGAACGGAACACTAAACAATTAAGCTTTCAAAAATCAATAGAAGTTCTCAGCGGAAAATTGTTTTCAGTGATCTAAAGTTAAGTTGGGAATATGTTGGCTTTTCCCTGCGCCTCGATCTGTCAAATAACAGCTTTTGTTTGCAAAACAGACTGTCATGGGGATTTCTTATCTGGATATGTTGCAGGTGTAGCTGTTCCCTCAGATGCAACAACCAAAACCACGAGAATTTATTTAGTAACAATTTGCGGTTCCATTCTATTTTTGAAGGACGCTGCCACTTCGATAAATGAAATTCTTTCTTAAATGTGGATAGAAACCCTCAGAAAGCGGTGTTTTGGCCGGGTCTGGTGGGATGGTCTGCACGGGCATTTTGTACAGTATTATTTCAAAGAATGAGATTTTGCATCCTTTCTAACGATCACGCAGCCTTTCTGATTTGAGGTTTAGCTAATAACTATTGTTGCACCTAATCAAATTTATTGCTATGCTAACTATTTTAAAATAAATTCTAGCGAATGTGGATAAAGTATTTGAAGGTAGCCGCTGTGATCAGTTGTAAAAAAATTTTTACCAATTCAAGTGTATAATCACTCCTCCAATTCTCATACTTGGTACTATCTTTTCTATAGTTTGCGTGCAGGCAAGTATTATTAAACTCTGGCAGGCATTTTAGGACCTACTTTAATTACAAGCATCAGAAAATTCAAGTGCGTTCAGTCTCAAGAAAACGACAACGCTTTTGCAGAATTATTTCTGTCTGCTACTTAATTGCCTTAGATAGCAATTATTGCAAATAAACCAGAAAATGCGGACAAAAAAACACTTCTAAATGATGTAAATCATGTTTGAAAACATGATTTTTTTAGTGGAACATCTTCAGTTTTAGACAGATTCCTTATGGAAGACTACCTATCGCGATGGTTCTGATTTCACGAAAACATTTCTGCATAGCTTCTCCGATCATGGTCAATAGAACCTAGACCCATTTCTCGTTTAAAAGTTTATATATGTATATAGATGTGTTTAACGTTTTGCTCATGTCATCTTGTGAGCAATCCCTCGGGAGTCATCACGAGTTCCTGATTGAGAAGCCAGCGGATAAGTAAGCGGGTTCTCGCTTCTCCTGAGGGGTACAATAATGGTGTGGGTTGAGTTACCTCCACTCCGATGACGGGACGTACCTCCTTCGAGAGGGGTTGGGCAGTGACCGGTGATGGCTGACAGGACTCCAACCTCAGTTCCTACCGCTATCGTGGGACCGTCATTCAGTGTCCCCGGATGCCAAGGCGGGACGGGGGTCTCTCCTTTGTGGTTATCTTGAGAGAACAATAGGTAAAGTAATTTTCATTGGATTCAAACCAACGAGAGATGTGTTGTTGGAAGCTTGAAAGTCTCTGTCGAGATCGTAGATGGCCCCTTCAGCTCAAAGGAGATGGAGACTTTGGAGTGTTCAAATTTTTCACTTCCCTTTAACTCTATTACTTCCCCATACCCTATTATTGAAAATAAAAAAATAATTCAAATTAGTCAAATTATCGCCTCACTATAAATTTTGTACTAATAACTTTACGATAGCTGCAATTCTTTATAAGTTAAGGGTTGAAAAGGGCTCCTAACATCGACTGCTTTTGATCGCTTACATCGTGAAAAGCTCCCATCAGTTGCATTCTCTTTCATCTCCATAGTTCTGAACGTTATGAAATTAGTGGTGGAAATGGCGGAGATATACTCGGACAGAAGAAATCGACCTTCTCCCTTGCCGCCATGAGTTGTATTTATTTCTAAATTTATTTTCTTCATTTTCATTATTATTTAAAAGTCGATTGCGGAAGGATTATTAAGATTCTGAAGTACTTAAAAGAAATAATTACTTGATAAGAAATTTATTATTTAATGAAAAATATTTATTTTTTATAAGATTCAATGTGATTCAATAAATTTTATAGGATTCAAAGAATTCACCGAATCAAGACTCGCTATCATCAAATTAATTAAGTTTCCATTTCAAGAGAATATATACTTGTTTCTATCAGCAACAGTAAATTTCTACAATATATCTGATTCCTTATTTTTCATCAGATTTCAGTTTCTGGTGCAGACTTTAAGAGGGCGCGGTACGTTCTCAACATTTGTTTTTTTAGTTTTAAGTATTATTGAAAAAGTTTTAAAGCAATATAATTTAACATTTAAATTCAATCACCTTGAATAGAAACAAAAATATTTTGATCTGCCTCTTTAGTTGAAATTTAAATTTTTTTTCAAGTTCCATTTTTTTATAATTTCTCTATTTCTTTCCAAATAAGAATATTTTTGCTTCAAATTTTATTTGTAGATTTACTGAAATTTATTATGCAGAACTGTGCATGGATTTCAAGATGCAATTTAAATTAAATTTCCCTCAAAAGTTATGACTGATGATCACAATTTAAAAATCCATAAATAAAAAAATAGCATTTTTAAAACATGAAACTGAAGAAAAATCTGACATTGAGAAATAGCCATTTAAAGTTTACTTTTGCAAACATATTTCATTTCCCATTGTAAATAAAAATCTAAATAAATAAAGGTAGTTTGAAATCTTGATATAATGAGTGGAAATGTAAGATCAACGAATAAATTAAAAATCGATATTTTTGCGATTTTTTAGGTACTGTGTCTCTTTAAATGATTTAAACATTTTTAGAACATTCAAATCTTACACTAAAAATTTCTGATTAGTGTTTTTTTTGTAAAAAGCGATATTTATTTTTAGTTAACACGACATTTTTTTAAAAAAATTTTATGTCACACTTGTGAAAATTGTGAAAACTCTGCCGAGTGCAATAATACCTAATTAGAAAAGAAAACTTTAAACTATGGGTTTTTTAAGTTATTCTCTGTTTTCGAGGGTCAGCGCATATGGAAAAACTCAAATAAAAATTGTTTATATATTTCAAAATCTAAGTTTAGAAGAATCGGTTAATTTTTCTCTTAAAATACAGTGAAGGAAAAAAAAAGTTCTTAAAGTTAGATAACACAGTTAATCAAAAATTATATTTCATGAGAAAGGATAAAATGAGTGTTTCCGTTTACGTTGATTTCACAGTTAGTTAGCAGTGAATAGGAAAAGTCTGTAAAGAAGGATAAAAGTAGAAAATCCTTCTCATGACAGAAGCGTTCAGATTTTGTATTGGTATCAGGGCGGACGAATTTGTTTTTCACATCTAAAAAGTGGGAAGTAGATACAAAATTATGCAGAACTGTCTTGAAATTGATTCGCACAGACTCTCAAAACCTTTCAAAAGATGCGAGTGAACGATGCGGGTGACGGAAAGACCTGCAATCCGAATTGAAAATTGAACAACATTTTATTGATGGCAAAACTCATGCGGGTGATTGATGGCGATAAGTAATGGACGAACCACCAACTGCGGTTGGGAAGAATTACAAGGACGATGTCAAGTACTGTTGCGAGAATTCGAAGAAAAATACACGGTGCATAACCAATCTTTCGTCCTTCATAACGATGCAATCACAAGAAATAATAGATAGGGACATTAAAAAAGATGCACGACAAATCTGACAAAATATAACGAATACAACTGCTACGACAAAGAGGAAAATATAGCACCTTCGAAATATACTGAATTATCAAAAATTCAGAAAGGTTTTGAACAACATTTGCACTTCGTGAATACGATTTTCTTTCTTTCTCTCTCTCTCTCTTTTAAGTAGATTCTTTATAAGAAGACTACCTCTTACATGATACGACTTTGGGAAAACTTTTGCACATTCTCTCCGATCTCGGTGCCTAGAACCCCAAACAACATCTCGTTTAAAAGTTTATATATACATGAGATAAATTCCTTTTATCCGCGCATTTGAAAATATAATTCATTTAAGTTTAACTGTCTAAGCTTTATCTACTGCTCTAGTAAGCTTCGCGATCCTCTTAAAAGTACGGAGTCAACACTTCTTTCGCCTCTTCCCCGTTTCGACAGTATGAAAGCTCAACCGCTCTTTTTGGAGTTCTTTTTTCTACGATTTCAAGTTCGTCGGTAAATGCACAACTCCGCACGCTGGAATGGACATGGATTGGAATTATTTAAAAAATCTTCTGAAATTTTTAATCTAATCATTTATCTCTTCACTGATTTGAAGAAATATTCAAGACTTCAATAAAAAGTATTTATCGGAAAGATTGCCAGCTTCTTCAAAAAAAGTCTACTCGCCACTAATTTTATATGTACGAGTAACGCTTTACTAGTGCTATGTTGTGAACATGATAATTTAAGTAATTTTAATTCAGTTTGAACCAGTGAAGGATATGAAGTAAGGAAGGCGAAAGTCTCGGCAGAGTTCGTATATGCACCATCCGCTCAAAGAGGGTGGAATTGGTGGGGCGTTGAAATTTTCATTTCCTCATAACTACCTACCTTACTCTTGAAGATAGAATTTAAATTAGGGAAATTCTCGCCTCATCATAACTAACAACTTTTGTACTAAAAGTTTTTCGATGAATGGAATCCTTTAGAAGTTAAGGATTGCAAAGTGATTTTTAACCCCTAACTTCGCCTGCTTTTTTAACCTAAGCGTATGGACATCGATGGAAAGCTCTCATAATTTGCTTTCTCTTTCATCCTCATAGCTCCAACCCTTATGAAATTAGAGATGGAAATGGCGGAAGGGTGTGTGAAGTTTTCTTCTCCTTACATACCTGGACAAAAAGCATCTACCTTCGCCTTTCTGCTTGCTGATAGAAATTTATTTATTATTTTAATGTATCTATCCACATTTTGCTAAATTGTGTGGTTTAGTCTAGTTTCTGCAGCTCACAACTAATTAGCTATGGTTGTTATAGTTCGCATCAATAAAGGTGAATTGCAAATAACGCGTATGCTTACATTCATTGTCAAAAGCAGGCGGATATTAAATCTGGACAGGTCACTGGCGTCTGACCGACGTCACGCGAATTTCATTTCGTTGCTGAGCATAGTTGAAAAACTTGTCACCTGGGGGGGGGCGCCTTTACCGCTAACCCTACTCCTCCGGAATGGTTCTTTTCCGTTTGCAGTTTTCCAATCAAAATCTAGGACGTGCGTTTTAATCGTTTTGGTCAACTTGTAGCTTTCCATACGAAGGGACGGCCCGAACAAAAGTGGGGCCTGGTACAAAGTTGATTTGTGGGGCCTTGAAACTAATTTTGTAAAATAAAATAATTTATTGAGTTTTGCTGTTTATTACACAGCACAAATTGGCATATTAAGAACTTAAGAAATACATGAAAATGATAAATAATTAAATTATGTGATTTATGAACGATTGAAAGTGATTAAAATGTTAATTTATACCCAAAATAATAAAAAAATTATTATTTTGAATCATGAGAAAGATTTTTCTGCAGATACGGCGGTCATTGATAAAGCCAATATATTTTTGGCTTTATCAATGACCAATTCACACAATTTGAATACAGTTCAGATAAATTAATTTACAAATAAATATTCTAATATTGTGACCCTGTTATGCAAAACTAACAACAAATTTTAATTTCATTAAATAAGTCAATGCAAATCATTTTGTCTTGCAAAGTCGAATTTAAGTCTCTACGTTTTCAGACAGTTAGTGAATATCATCCTAATTACATAAAAATTCCTATGATATCCCATATTCGTAATAAATTTCCAATCTCTTCTTAAAAGAAAGAAATATCACTGTGGATTATGACTATAAAATATTGAATTTGGAAATATTCTTTGACAGATGAAATAGCTGATGAATTCCTTAAAATAAAAATTGTTCATTTTTTTTCTTACCAAGTTCTTTTATTTTTAATTCAGGTGTTGCTTCTAACTAACTCTTCCACTATTTCCTTTACAGTAATTAAAACAAGATATGAATACTGATGCACGATACTTTTCAAAAAAATTTAAAAGGACTTTTAAATATGAATTTGTTTACGGATATCTAAGAAGAATTTTGAAATATCTAGCGTGCAATATTAACTTCATTTAGTAAGTCATACCAAATAACTAAAGTTAATAAAATTCAAACGAATTTTATTTTCGATTAATTGGATTTATGGTTTCTTTTCCGTGTCAACAATATATTATAAGGAAAATTCGAAGCTACAGAAAATAGTGATACTTGAATGTGATCTCACAGATTTCACACTTTTGAAGCGACATTCCCACGTCGTTTCTGACAGTGGTTTTGGAGTAAAATACGTGAGAGACTTTTTTAATATATCCCAGCACATTACAGAACTTGCAAAAATATTATAAGTGCTTTCATAAGTCACAAAAAATGAATATACAGGAAAGAAGGTTTTGTAATGTCTCTAAGAACAAAATTCAAATTAAGACTTCTGCAAAGTATATAGTGTGGTTTGGAATTCTTTGCAAGATAAGGGCTTTTGCAAACCTTTATGTAAAACCTCTTATAATAGATCCGTTAAAGTTAGAAATACCATAATTTGTTTGGTTGAAATCCAGACACGTCGGGGGGAGGGGAGGGGCAAAGTATAGTATAAAATTCTAAAATCTGCCTGCCAACGACCGCCTTTCATAACACTAGCACAGAGTTTGTGGGAGTGAACAAAATAATTTAAAACGCCAGAATGCAAAATATATATATACAATTTTTATTAATGTTTGTTAATTCAAAATTATAGTAATGTAAAACAGAATTAAAACAAAACTGCCAAAACTTTTAATTTTCAGTTTGAACTGGTGCAGGTTCACTTTTTCATTAACAATAGATGTAAACACTGAATTTTCTTTTATTGGCGGAATGACGCTGGCTTTTGTGAAAACACTCTCTCTATTCCAAACAAATTTTCCTCTCCGCATTCACTGGCATAAATCCAGACATTTTGAAGATCCGAACGGATCTTCAAATGCATCTGGTCATAGTACCACTGTTGATGCAGTTCTCCAAATATAATTCTTCTTTTTCTGATAGGCTTTCAATTTTAACCGATAACCCTTTTCTTGTCGAGTCTTTTACCGTTTAAAAACAAATAAATCGTTCATGTATATTCCCATCACTTTCAGAGTCAACTACATTAACATAACATAACAGATAATTTTTCTTGATGGCTCTGGAGTGCAATCTAATAAAATTGTGAAATATTTAGCTTTTTTTTATTTAAATATATTATTTACTTTCTAACTTTTTTTATTCAAAGCACAAATCAGTTCGTCTTGTATTCTATGAGATAAATAGGAACGCGATGCGGATTTCACACAACGATCCAAATATTGTTTCATGATTGGGTGAAATCTTGCAAGTAATTCTATGAAATCAAAGAAATTACCTTTGTGTGTGGTCTATATAAAGCATCGCTACTTCCCTTGAATGCCAAATTATGCTCTGATAAATATAAAATCGAAGCCAGTAGTCGTTCATAAACACTTTACACAGTGTGTTTCGGTTTTAGTTGTTTTTTCATGTTCCCTGTCTGTTTCCCAGTTTCAAATTCTTTTTTAATTGTAACAATTTATATATAGTTTGTAAATTATATTGCATGACTTTGTATTCGCGAACACGAAAGAAACTCAGTCATTAAGTCAAATTAAACACAAAGAAGTGGCATTTGAGATTGGCACAGGGGAGTAACCATCCCATCTTCGTTCTTGATGTTCCTCATTCTTCAATTTTCTTAAATAATTTTAGAAAATTTCTGCTATTTTTATCAATCGGAAAACAGTAGGGAGAGTTCGGGTAGATTGATACGCGGGAACATTGATACAGTTCTTAAATTTTGATAGTTAGAATGGCTCAAGATGTTCATATTCCCTCATATATATGCCACTGTAACCCGGTAAATTTTTCGGCCATTTTAAGTCAAAAGTTAATTTACAAATGAATCAAACGCTAATCTTCTAGGCGAAGCAAATTTTACTCTAAGTACGTTTTGTGTGATTTCTTTCACTAATTACATTTTCCTGCCCGGGACTCTACTCCAAAGGTAGGGAAAAACATTTATTTTTCTGAACTATATTAAGTTTCGAGGTTTTTTAGAGCTGATGATACAGTTGACTCCGGAGCACATTGATACGCATCTTCTGTGTGTATCAATGAGCTTTAACAGCAACTACTTTGCAAAATCGTCTTCAGAAATGGAAAAAAAAAACGCAAAAATGAACTATCTAAGAGAAACACGCAATTAAGCATTTGCTTAAACTATGAAAACAGTTTGAATTTCATTGCAAAAATAAAAAAAAATTGTTGTAAATTAAGTTTAAAATATTTTTGACGAATTTATTAAAATTGGAGAGAAAAATTGTACGGAAATTTAATTAATAGTATCAAAAAGATAATTTTTTGTATTTTTAGATGGTGTGAAAATCATTTTTGTGGTAAATTTTTTTCGTAAGTCATCAAGGAAGAACGCGAAATTTTCCTTAATTTTTAATTCGTTAAAATTTCAAAAAACGGTTTCGAAGTACACATTCTCTCCCTTCAAAGTATATTTACGCACAGAGACACGCATTCTCCTGTATTATTTGTAGAGATAAATTATTTTCTGAGGCATTATTATTTCAATTTTTTAATCTCATTAAAAATGTTGAAATTTTATTGAAATAAAAGTTTGTTTCTTTGTTGAATTTTTAAAACTTGATTTGGAAATATAAAATTTATTGATAAAACAAATTTTGTAAATTTTTTATCCCAGACCTAATAACCATAATTAATTTCGATATTT